>PVJL010011912.1:0-40137 GCA_004026885.1 Lyroderma lyra | reverse complement strand
AAAATGTCCTTATTTTTTCTCTAAATTTTGAGAATATTATGAGTGTATTAAGTCACATGAATTGGACATAATTTAATCACCTTGCTTTCCTGCTTGCATACATAACAGACACTAGATATAAGCACGAAGGAAGTTTTCCTGAGGGGAAGAAGAGTCTTTAGGTAACTTGGGAGCATAGTAAGCTTATGGGCGGGGGAATCAATAAGTCATAACGATATTTCCTCATTGGTAAAATAAAGGAGGTCTAATAAACTGAGGGGGGTGAGGGGAGGACTGTGAAGTGGAGGAAATATGAGGAAGGGCGAGCAAAGGAGATTGGAGTGAAACAAACTCACACCTCTTCCTAGAATCACTTCTGTGCATGAGGAAGGGCTCACAGCCCAGTCCGCCTCCACTTCCCCCGTTTTGCTGCTTCCTGTGGGTAGGACTTCCAGGTGATCCCAGAGTTAGTGCTCTTAGTGCTATGGTTAGCTGCCCTGCAAGCGTAGCAGGTTTCTGTAAACCAAACCAAAAATCAACTCTACTAAAATGTTTTTTTCATACATTACTAATAAAATACATTTTGAATTTCCAAAGTTAGAATGAAGAAACTTTTAGCTTTTTGGGTTGTTGTTGAATTTATTGGGGTGACATTGGTTAGCAAAATTATACAAGCTCTTTGAGAACGTAACTCCCTTGGAATAGTGATATATGCATAAGGTTGGTATTCTTGATTGTGTAGAGCACTAATGATGTTCCCTTCTGTCATAATAATGTCGACGTATCTTTTTCTTTTTACTGTTATTGTTGATATGATTGAGAGAAATTCACAGAAAATTTTCAGATAAGACTCATTTCTGACATAATTGGATGTTTTAATATTCTTAGATACCTGTCCTCTGATTTCAAGATTAAAATGAATGAGAATTCAGTTATATGTGTTTATAATCTCTGAAATATAATCATACCCAGCTTGTACCCGTCAGTGTGCCATTTTGTTTTGACATCGAAGTAATATAGATTAAATGATTTCCCCTTCTCTGTAGCCATTGTCAAGGATAATGATGATTGCATGGCTTATTATGTCTCCATGACTTTTTGGTAAGCATTACAGATTACAAAATCTGCTCATTAAAGCAGTTTGTAGTCAGCAGAAATTTTGTATAAAACCCAAAGTGTATTGAGCATTTTTTCCCTTTGATTATAGTTCTGATTATATAAATCTGTTTTTAGAATCTCACTTTGCAGTATTTTTCTGGGTCAGCACAATGATTGTGAACTAAATATCAAAAAAAAATTAATAGCTCTTTTCTATTGTAAAGTCTGGCTTGGTGACTCAAATTTCTACCACGAACTCACTGAAACCTAAGATGTAATCATGGTACTTAGAAGACCTTATTTGAAACAAAGTGACAGGGTTCAATTTGTTATGCTACAATAAAGCATGAATCGATTTTTTATTTAAAGAAATTGAAATAACATGGCAGAAAGATTCTACTGTAAACAATATAACAAAACAATGAGATATTTTCTTGCATTTGTAAGATACTGTCAGTTTTTACAGTGTTAGATTGAATTACTTTGAGAGATATTATACAATTTGTATGGATTTATTTTTAGTTTTTACATTTGCAAAGGGCACATGAATACTTAATAAGTAACATATATGAGGTCTGACAATCAAGTTCATAACTCATCCTAGAAAAAGTGCTACATACCTCATTACTGAATATCACTCTGGTCACCTTTGAAGTACTCCCCTTGGGAAGCTATGCACTGATGCCAGCAATTTTGGAACTCTCTCTAGAATGGCCATCAGAGCTGTTGTCATATCACCCATCATGTCCTGAATGTCATCAAAATGTCTTTCTTTCAATATTTTCTCTATCTTTGGATAAAGAAAAAAGTCACTGGGGGCCAGATCAAATGAGTAGGGAGGGTGTTCCAATACGGTTACTGGTGTACTGGCTAAAAGCTCCCTCTCAGATAGTGCTGTGTGAGCTGGTGCACTGTCGTGATGCAAGAGCTGTGAGTTGTTGGCGAAAAGCTCAGGTCGTTTTCATCTAATTTTTTTACACAAACTTTTCAGCACTTCCAAATAGTAAACTTGGTTGAATGTTTGTCCAGTTGGTACAAATTCATAGTGAACAATCCCTCTGATATCAAAAAAGATTAGCAACATTGTTTAAAGTCTTGATTTCAACTATAGAAACTTTTTTGGTCATGGAGAATTGGCTGACTTCAATTGTGCATTTTGACACTTTGTTTCAGTGTGTATCGGTACACCCGTGTTTCATCACCAATGATAACATGACCTAAAACATCGTCTTGCTTCTCCAAAAGTCTTGGCCACCTTCACCTCTCCTTTGTTTTTGTTCATCAGTGAGCTCCTTGGGACCATTTTTGTACACACCTTTCTCATGCCAAGATTTTCAGTTAAGATTTTCCTGTTTCTTTATTGATATTTATGTGGTCTGCTATGCTTCTCACAATCAGCCAACAATTATGACGCACCATTGGATGAATTTTTGGAATGTTTTCATCAGTTCTGCCTGTGACTGGCCACCCTGACCTCTCTTCATCAGTGACACTTTCTCTCCCCTCAGAAAAGCCTTTAATCCATTTGTACACTGCCATTTTCTTCACAGAATTATCCCCATAAACTTGGACTAACATGTCCTGATTTCATTTTCACTCTTGCCAAGTTTAAGGTGAAACTTAAAATTTGTTCAGTGCTCTAATTCAAGCTCCGACATTGTCAGGACAGCACAAAAAACATGCAACAAAAATAATGAATGCCTTACCAAGTGTTTTGTACAGTGCTGCCAATGTAAGCGCATGGTGGTCAGCTCATGAACTTGTCAGACCTTGTCTACATACACGCATGTATATATGTATATATTCTTTTTTTCTGGCGCTGTGCATTAGGTTTTATCTTTTTAATTTTATTATTAAATTATTGAGGTGACATTTGTCAGTAAAATTATATTGATTTCAAGTGCACAATTCTATAATACATCCAACAGGCCAGTTGTGAAATTTAGCTCAATTTCTTTTTAGAGCAACTTAACATTTAGTCTTCTCCCTTCACACAGCAATTTTTTTAAATTAAGTAAAGTGCTTCAGTAAACTGGATGTTTGTGTCTCTGCCTAATTCCTATGTTAAAACATTATCCCCACTGTGACGATGGGGATGGGAGGTCGGGCCTGTGGGAGGTGATTGCCTCCTCAGAGTGCCTCTCCCCCCATATGAGGACCCAGAGAAAAGACGGGCTTCTGTGAACCAGGAAGCAGGGCCTCTCCGGACGCTGACTCTCCAGGAGCCTTGGCCTGGGATGCTTTCCCAGCTTTGTGAACTGTGAGAAGCAAATTGCACCCAGTCCATGACAGCTCGTATAGCAGCCCACAGGGACTGAGACAAGTGTCTTACAGGAAAAGATGATTTAATATAAATGTAGTGAGACACAAAGCCTAAAGAAACACAATGTGTGTTTGTGTGTGTGTGTGTGTGTGTGTGTGTGTGTGTGTACTAAATTAACTTTAAAGAAATGCCTTTGGAAATAATGAATATAACTCTTGTAAATGTGCAATCCACTTTGGTGAAATTTACTGTCATATTTATTAAGGGATATATATTTCTGCCTTATTTCTTTATTTAAATAAAAATATAGTCATATGTCCCTCAATAAATGTATAAAATGGAGTATTTAATATCTGTGCTTCCATTTCCCCCCAAGTGGAAAGATTTATTAATATATGCCTTGAGATAATGCTGTTGAGTATCTGTGGATTTGAATCACCTATCCTTACTATTCATAGTAAGTTTCTGACTAAAGCCATGTCTGTATTTAAAGCCCTATTTACAAATACGGAGATGTTTTCTCCTTACAAAAGACGATTTTATTGTTAATCCAAACACTCACATATGTATGAGTATGTGCACAAACGTAGTCACACATTTTGTTCCAGAGCCTACTGGTGTACATGAACATTGTAAGCTAAGTTGGCATGCAGATGTTACTAAGAATGTGATTAATGTATATATAAATTAAAAGTAATACAAACTGAAAAGAAGTTAACAATTTAAAAGCATAAGCCCAAAGAGCTATTTGTTTGCAGGTATTTTAAGAAAATATTCTAATTATCTGCTAAGATTTGGAACTATCAGACACACACACACACACACACACACACACACACACATTTTTCCTGAGTGATTTCAGTTAAGTCTTATTCTCAATGGCATCAGTTTTACTGGCATATATATTATCACTTATGCCAAATTTAGTTTATTTATGAATCATAACATAAAAGACAACATTTTAATTTAGTCACATCAATCTTGTTTCACTTCTCTTGAATCTGCATTTTAATGTGCCCTGTTGTCACTCATGACAGTCATGATTTGCTATCTGGGCATTTTATATTTCAAAGTTTCTTCGTGGGCAGTCTGCATTAGATTCCCAGGGCTGCTGTGACACCGTAGTACTGGTGGCCTGGGTTCAAACAATAGAAATGTATTATCGTACAGGTCTAGGAACAAGAAGTTCAAATTCAAGGTTTCAGCAGGACCCTGTTCTCTGTGGGCTAGAGGAAGGGGGTTCTTCCTTGTTTCTACCAGCTTTTGGTGGTTGTGAACCATCCGAGGCACAACACTCCTATCGCTCCTCCACGCCACACGCTGTTCTCCCTGTGCGACTGGCTCAGTGGACTTTGGATTAGGCCCCGCTTAAATCCAGAATGACTTCATCGTGAGTCATTATGTCTGCAAAGACCCTATTTTCAAATAAGATCATACTCTGATGTTATAGGTGGACTCGAATACTGGGGGAGAAAATCTCCAACCCAGTGCATAGCCTGTATTGTTTTTCTCTGTAAGTTAAATGAGATATATTTCTCTGAAAATAGGAGTTCTAAACCTTCTGTGACTCTTGTTATATTATTGAAATGATATAAGGCATCTTTTGCATAGACCTAAAGTATTGTAGATATTGACTACTGAGTTTGGATTATTATCAAGAAAAGGTAAAGTGCCTTTTACATGGTAAAAATAGTCAGTGGATACAAAATTTTTCTATTTCTGGTAGGACCGAATGGTGTCAAATGCAAAGAGACAAATGAGTCCAGTAACAAAATAATAAGTGAAGGTTGTAGACTATGAACTTTTCCTCGTATGTCTTTGGCAAGAACTAGATTGACTCTTTAGAATTTTAAATTGAATACAGTAACAAGGGAACTTACAGATTAATTATTTTCCTTTCCCTAAGCAGATATTCTTTATATTCTCTATTCTCTTTACTGTGTTAAATACCACAAAAGGCATAATTTAAACATGTGTATGAGGCACACTTATTTTCAGGTTTTTCCATCTGTTGTGGGAATATACTTTAAGAACAGGAAACAAACTTACAAAAATTAAACATGAAGCCAGGGGAAAAAGAAAAAAAAAATGAAAGAAACATCTGTAGGCCAACAGTGTAGGAAAAAATGTTTGAGCTGTCTGTTATTAATTAAGCAAGCTGTTTTACATGGGAATCCTGCATAATTACATTCCAGGGGAGGAGCTAACAACAGATGTTGGATCAACGTTGATAATAAGAAAGTGAGACTATTTAAAATAGAAAGGTACTTTTGCTCACCAACAGGCTTTGTTTGTTTGTTTGTTTGTTTGTGTGTTTGTTTTTGGCAGCAATTTTAGGCAGCAATCGATTTTATATACTCACTGCACATTTCAATAACACTGATGCAGACAAAATGTTTTTTTAAGTCTAAGAAATGGATCAATTATACATTAATACACTTAAGTTAGAGGTTCATAAAAAGCAAAACAAAACCAAAAAAATGTAGCGTTTCCTTATTTTCGTATTACATAAATGTTTTATGTTGGGTTAAAAGAAAGGGTAGAAATTGTTATAGAAATGTATGTGTTTCTCATTACTACAGCCAATACACTTTTAAAAATTGAAGGTTTCTGGATGATTGAGTAAAGAACTAAATTACAAATGGTTTGTTGTTCCAGATAACATACAGTGTATAACTAACATTAAGATGAAGTATCATTTTTTTATTAAAGACTTGCCCTCTGGGATATTAAAGAATAGACAGTTTGCAGCTTTAATTTTGGTTTACATCTAGCTGCTTGTGATATCTACCCACTAACGCAGAAAAGAATGAATTTTACTTAGCATACATGAATCCATCATCATCATAAGAATGTTATGCCCATTGACTTAGGCATTCATATAATCACCTTGTTCTGTTTCTATTTCATCTAAACTGAAATACTCCAGTAATTTTTCTTCCAGTAAGACTAAGTCTTATGTATCTGGGGAAATACCAATGATCTTATGTATTAGGGATTGATCAATTTAAAGAATTTTATTATAAAAATTGAAAGCAATAGAGGATTCATGATTCAGTTGGCCCTTTTTTTTTAACCACTTGGTTGTTCTATTTGTTAACTGAAAATATTTTATTTTTCAAGCATTCCCGACTTTGCTTACCTTTGCTATCCTCACCCTACACACCATCACAAGTAGACTTCAGTCTGTTGATCTGCCTCCTCCAGGTGAGCAATTTCTTCATCTGCTAGCTTTCTTCTCTGTGATCTGAATTTTACTGGTTAGATGATGGCACTCCTGAGCCTATACACACATAAATGGCTCTATATATGTATCTGTATATATAGATACATACAGATGTACATGTGTATCTATATATAGCCATGCAGAACTTGTAGACTGTATTGTTAAAAGAAAAACAGGGTAGTAAATAAGTAACTTCTTCTATGTCTGCATTGGTACTCTTAGGATTTTAAGAAAAGCTGTGTAGTGCTAGGGGTTGAAAAGAGAATATAAATTTTTTTTATATCGGGGCTTTTCATATTTATTACTCTTAGGTAAGTTTAAGTGGCTCCATTCTTAATTACTTAAAATTGAAAAAATGGACTATTCACAGTCACTTCACTTTGGAAATAGTGCAGGAGATGCAAGGGAGACAAATGGAGGGAGGGGCACTTGGGCTGGTACAGGAAAGGGGACTGACTCCTGTCCCCGCTTCTGAATTGTGGGTGTAAAGCCACCTGCTTCAGGGTCACAGCCTGAAGGACTCCATTTAACCTGAGAAACAGGGTCCCCAAATTCTTGTTTCCTTTTGGACCGGCAATTATGCTCAATATTAGGTAAGTGTTGTTTTGCGAAAATATATTAAAGTCTTTATACATTGCTGTGCAAAACCTTTACCCATCATCCTAATATAGATTCCTAAAGGCAGAGCAGAACCAAATTCATATAAATTGCAATAGCTAGTGAAGCTCAATATTAAAATCCCCTAAACTCGATAAGTGTTGCCAATATAGTTTAATCTCTAAATATGCGCTGGATGGGACTCAGATACTCCGGGAAAACATATTGGAATTTGAAATAACTGGATGGATGAAGTGAAGGGCAGGAAGGAGTATCTGCCTATCTCAAGTGCAATTTTAGCTCACCGCATATTTTTCTATGTCTGGATAGTACACAGCCCAAGTCTTTGAGTTATTTCAATGCTTTAAAGAGATTCGCTTGGTTTCTGAGTAGTTTAATCTCTACATAAGAGAAACAAGCCAGTGGAGAAAATGATGATATCAGTCCGGTGCTGTGCTTAAAAAATATGCATGGGTAGCAATCTGACAATCACTGTTACAATTATTCCTGTTGCTTTACTCCTGCCAGAAAAGAAAAAAAAGAAGAGGCCGCATTACTTTCTGTATGAAAATAAATGGAAATTGAAGAGAAAATACAACTAAGGCTTTGAATAATGTTGGAGTTAGGAGAGGTACTTGTTAGTGATGTTTTTAGCATGAGGTGGGAAGTTTAACATGATGCGTGCACACACACACACACACACACACACACACACATACACACACACAATCCGTATAACCTCTTCCTTGTTACCTTTAAATAGTCGTGAGTTTACATGCATTAAATTATTATCAGTTGGGAAAAGAGTTACTTTTCAATCCTGCAAAAATTAAAGTCAAAGATAACATATCAATGAAGCATTTTAGCTTTTAGAATGTACATTTCTTTACATTATTTTATATGTTCTTGAAAATCTCTCAATCTGACATCCATTTGCTTCTCACATGCACATGTATGTTCCCTGTTACATGTACATGCATGTGCATGTACACACATGTGCTTTACCGTGGCCGTCTACCAATTTGAGATCTCTGGGAGCTGGAGTATCAGGAAAGCAGGAGTTGTTGTTAGGCAGTTTAGGCCTTTATTTTTATATCTACTAGATACTTCTAGAAGGTGTTTGCCCTGAGATAAGGCTCACTCATTCATTTCCATCTGATACAGGACTGTGTGTTTCAATCATGTGTGCAAAGGGTATGTACACAAGGATGCATGTGCTTGGTTTTTAGTTGTATTTCTTTGTTGACAGTTATCTGACATACTGGAAGTTACCTTTGCAAAGCCTACATTTTCTTTAAAGGATCAAGATAATGAAGCTTGTGAATTTTTTCCATTAAAATATATGCTATAATAAAATGCTTGAATTTAGAACTCAATTATCAAAGCTTACTGAATGTAATCTTTTTCTATTTTTGTATATATCCATTTCTTTGATTATTACTGTCCTAGAATTATTATATGTAATATAATCATTTATGTAAATGTTATAGAACAAGCAGGATAACCGCATTTTTGCTGAAATCACTATTAGCTCCCAAATATATGTTGTATAAAACCCTTCTGCTTATGGATAATAAGTAGATCAGTGAGTTATACGTGTTAGACTGTGTACTTTTAAAATAAATGCTTAGTATTACAACACATCTTTTATATTTGCAGTTTTATACAAAATTATGAGCAGATACATATGTTTTTAATAATACAACAACTATACCCAATAGATAGGAAGTTTTTATTTTCCAAATAATTCTAACTTAGTGACTTTTTCATTTTGCAATGACACCACAATGTCCATGTTTGCCATAACAATTAGTTCATTTTATTTTGTGATCAGTTATAGTTTTATCAAGTTAATGAAAAAGCATTAAGTCTTTGCCAAACCAAATCGTTAAATTTTATTCCATTTCTAGAGAGACTTTGGATTTTAATACTAGATAATTTTAGATCAAGGAATGCTCTCATCTGAAGCGAAAAAATTAAAATAAGTCACCTAAAAATGTAAAGTTAGAGTGACACTTGTCCCAGTTGTTCCCTCCACTGGGCGGGTCCTTGGTGACGCCGACTGTGTCCGGCCACAGGGTCCCCACTCTCCGGTGGACTCGAGCCCCGGGGAGAGGGGGGCTGCTGCCGGCCTCCCAAGGCCGGAGGAGAGCCGGCTGTGCAAGAACGGGTGCAGCTCCCCCTGTTCGCATGGAGGGTTAGGTTTCTCTTTCACGATAGAATCGCCTTAAAGAAGTCTTCGGGACCAGCCTGTGGGGGCTTCGCACCCCGCACCGCGTCGTGCAGGCCGTCCGCGGGGAGCACCTCCGTCCCGGGGTTCTCGGGGGCCGAACCCGACTGTGCTCCGCGGGGTTAGGCCGCACGGGCTCGGCAGTCGCCCCGTGACGTCAGCACGGAGGGCCTTTCCGGTCAGGCTGAGAGGACGAGTCTGACGTAACTACGCCCTCCGGGCGGACGCCTGCGCGTGCGTGGTGTGCGTCCTGCGGGCGAGGCCCGCCCTCCCCGCGCCTGCGTTCGCTCTGGTTGCTCGTCCACGAACGCGCAGAAAGTAGCCGAGTGTTTAACACAGCCGGTACGTGACGTTGGCATGCGTCACGCAGGGACGAAGGCTTTCATAGTCTTTACAAACACGTTTCCCTTTGCCCCATGCAAGACGCCCTCGCCACTAACTTCTTGGCCTCCGGCTGGTTTGCAGAGCAGGAGCCCGAGTGCCGGTCTCCCGGCTTGCTAGATGGGAGCTTCCCGATCTCTTTTCCCAATTTCTTCAGGGCCTCAGTGTGTTTTAATGATTACAAAATATTAAAGCTGTTACTAGAAAAATGGTTTGTCATTGCCAGGAAAACCCATTACAAGAAACACTTCTGTATATTTACTCTAGAACATGGATATTGAGTGTATTGATTTTGCTTAAATTTTAATCCTGGGGATGGCCCAATCATACAGGATAAAAAACATCAGCTTCCAATAAACTACAGCACACTAAAGGTAATAACATAATGGTTTTAGAGAAGTAATTTCAAGAACAGGCTTTATTTATAATGTCAATTATCTTTCCTTGCCTACTCTTCATGTATTGTAAAACTCTAGCCACAGTAGTGGTAGTATTAGAAGCTTGGTGGTAGAATTGTTGTAGTAAGATCAGGAACAAATTGTTTAGGATCAAAATGCCTTTCTTTATTTTATTCTAACGTCACATTTTGGACATTATCAATTTTAATAGCTCTCTCAGAAAAACTTCACTTCCCAAAAGGCATTTTTCTGAAAAATACTTACCTGTTATGGTGTGTATATGTGTGCATAGCATTGAGGACATTTAGCTTCAGTTTATTTTTCAATTGTAATAAAAATAATTTTTGTAGGAATCACTATGAAGAGGTATGCTTTCATATATATGTCCCCTTTAACTATTAAAAGGAAATGTCTTTTGTATTACTTCTTTCTTTAAACACATTATATATTTTTTAAAATACTGATCCTATCAAGGTACCCATCTGTTCTTTTAGAACCATGTCCATTTAAATTAAGGTAACTTAATTGAAACTTTAGATCTACCTAGAGCATAGAGTTCTATGAATTTAATAGCTTTTGGAGATGAGAATGTCATTAAAAAGACGAAAATGTTAAAATCTTTCTCAAAACTCCATCTTTTGGGACTCCCAAATCCTACTGGCAGGCATTGATTACTAAATAATAAGTAGGAAAGGATTAGTTGCATCTGAATTAACTCTGTTCTTCTAGAATGCTAAAAATGATACCTGATTTTGTTTACTTGTCTCTAACAATTGAAAACAAACACGTGCTGGAAACACGGTGAACACTGGGATTTAATCCGGTAAATAGATATACATCCCAGTAGAAATTAGACAGCAGGCATGAGAGGAAAACACTAATAAGACTATCTTCCTTGCTTTTTACAGAGTTTGGCTTAATAGGCATGTTTTCACTGACCTTCCTTACAGGATTACCACTTTGCTAGGAGAATGACTTGAATTTTAGATGTATTCATCCATGTCCTCAAAAATGGTGTCATTATTAGAAACGGGGTTAGCTTACACAGGCAATAAAAACATCAGGAAAACATCTCTAATGATGAAGAATAGTAGCATATTTAAATAGTCCTGGGTCTGAAATTCACAGATGAAGTTGCTAGAATTTTAAATTTGTCCTTGTAAACCAAGCAGCTTTTACTAAGTATTGCATGCCAGAACATAGGTTTCTCGCTGCATATAAATCAGGTTCTTTTGGAAGCTGCATTAACCCTTACAAGACTCTAAAATTGCAGAGATTTATTAATTCATTCATATGTTGATGACAGCTGCCAGATAAAACTATAAGATACTGAGGCAGCAAACTGAAAAGGACAGAAACTGACACATTTAACAACAGGGCAGTAGAATAAAAAATAAAAAGACAAAAGGAGAAACCTAGGAGAGAAGAAAAAAGCCTTTAGGTGCTAAGGTGTAGTTTTTCAAGATACTTGCTGTTTTCCATAATCTAAAATTATAAAGAGGTGATTATTTAAATATTATTTAAATATAGGCTTTAATTTTAATGATAATGTCACTGGTTTAAAAAACTCTCTAAGGGAAAAGTATTCTGACCTCCATGTTCTAGGTGGATATATGACGTGCAGGATTTCTTCATTTTGTTTAAAATGGTACCCTCAATAATAAATACTGAACTTTGGGTTCCACAGAAACAGTTTTAAATACTGTATATCTGATAGCAAAAGAAAGCTCTTACGTGTAGCTTCATTTAGGGCCCGGAGTTGACAACTGAGATTACAGCCTCTTATGAGTAATTTGTAAGAAACAGTCATTTCTATTATAGATTTGATACCTTTTAAATTTAATGTTTCTTTATATCAATGACAGCATTTTGTTCAAATTCAGAAATGTGAATATTGAGTATGTTCTGCACACTTAAAAAATGGAGCATGAAATAATACACTATGGTATCAACGTTTGATCTTCCCAGGGAATAAAAATCTCAGCGAGCCAAACAGACTAAAAATACAACAAGAGTTGGGGGCAGTGCTAAAATGGATAATTCGGTGGGAAAATGGTGGCTTTATCTTCATCCAAAATAGAAGCACTTCCTTTGGAGGAAATGTTTGGAAATTTTCTTTAATTATTTATTCTTCTTGATATCCAGAGTCAACTCTGAAAGTTCTCTGAGGTTCAACATTCATCTTGTTGGTGGACATTCTGTTTGCCTTGTAGGAGTATTTCGTCTCTCTCTCCTAGATACCTGTGAGGATGGTCTTTCTTCCAGACCCCCTCCCCCTCTTCTGGCCATCTGAAGGAATTCACCCGTCTTTCAGATAGGTGATCATGTCATCTTACGGCTGGTTAATAATAGCATGTTATTAATAGCATATTATAGGGAAGAGAGATAAAGTACAGGTAGGAGGAAGATATATTTTCTGTATGCAGAATTAGAAAATGCAAAATGTATGCTGTTAACAGAAAATACCAGTTGAATCAATATACATTAACACTGTCTTCAGTTTAGATAAAGTGGGGTGAGATATAAGCAGAATGGGTCACCCTGGGGTCACAGTCATGATCCCAGTGAATCGTACCCGGGCCTGTTGTACCCTGTGGGAGATGTCCTCCTTGGGGCCAAAACTCTAGATACTCCTTGTAGAAATAATGCTCATTTGAATACTGCTCACGCTGTGGCTCATCCCAGTTTTGTATGTTCGTACATATTGCCCAGTCCCCTTCCAATCCAGCACCTAAATATTTCAAGAATCTTTGGAGATAAACAATAAACTGCTCAATTTGGACTTTTATTTAGAGTTTTTCCATTCTCTTTTAAATCCTTGCCCATTTTCCTTACATTGCTGTTTTAATTTTTGGCATTGCAACGTATGTCCTTGGCCTCACGATGCTGGGTTTGCACTACCCTGGGAAGTGCATGTTCCTCTGTGATGATGGTATCACTTTCCAGTCGCTTCACCTGGATCACGCTCTTCCTGCTCTCCACGACCTGCTGAAACCCTGGTCTTCCTTCGAACTGCCGATCACACACCTCCTCTTGTGCAAAGCCTCTCACAGTATCACAGGCTACACTTTTCCCAGCATTTCTGTGACTTGACATTCATATGGCATAGTTCAAAATGTGACTGACAATGAATTAGCCACCACCACCACCCCCGCACACACACACACACGCCTATGCTGGCCTCAAACCTGGTTTCTAGTTTCCAATCAAAGCGTAAATAAACTCCTTGATGGAGAGAGAGAGTCTTAGAAATGGGAGAATTTTAGAGGTGGATGGACAAACATGGGTTCCTTCACTGCAAACCTTTACTTGGCATGACACTCATTCTACCACACTCCATTCAAGATGGCTTTTGTGCAGCATCCGACCCTGGGCACCAAGTGAGTGCTTGTGCATTCCGACCTCAGGAATTACTGAGTGTGACTTCCTTAACGCCAAACGCTGAGCTACCCGCATCTAATGCCCCCGCTCAAGTTCAGCTGCCCTTACTGGTTTTCTTCTAGAAGCTCTGTCAGAGGCCTTTTCTCAAAAGCAAAACCCAACAAAAACTTGTTCTGTGAGAACAGCATCGAGCTTCAGAGCGAGTGCACCTCAGGGCACCCGTAAGGAAAAGACGGCCGCGTTTGTCTGGGCCCCACACCCGGGGATGGGTGGCTGCCCGGTGGTGGCTGTGCCTACAGCCCGGGCTTGGGGGAGGCGGGCCGCTGGATATGGACTGTCTGTCCATCTCGGAGCGCTGTGCCGTGGGACCCGATCGTTTTTGTGGGATAGATTCTCATTAGTATTGATTCATTGATCATTTTCCTGTATCCTGGTGCTGCCCTATCAGATGGCATTATGTCTGGCTTTCTTTCCTAACATCCGTTTCTATTCCGTGTAAGTTTTCTTTATCTCAGAGTATTATCTACATGTTGTCACTACATAGGCCAAAAGATGTCCGCCAGGACGTGTTGTTCTGTACGAGGGGTCCCCACCACGGAAAGCTAGCCCGGAGGTGTGCAGCTGCACGCAGTTGGAAGTGCAGAGGCTCCCAAAAGCTGCAGGTGGGCTCGCCTGAATGCGGTACAGGCCACGGCGTCTGGCGCCCGAATGCGGCCACGGCCGTGCGTTCAGAGGCCTCGGTCGATGCAGGTGCACGCTGGAGGATTAAGGCCTCGCAGGGCCTGGTTTGACTGATAGAATCGTAATAACTTCCTCTTCAACATGTGCTCTCCACCTACCAGAAGCAGGCGCCATGGCATTTCACAACCAGGTAAAATCTGAATGCCAGATTGGCAGTGCACCCATCTAAACATACGTGTTTCTCTCATAGTGCTTGGCTGACGGCCGGTGTTTCTCAGGGCTGATTCTTGATGGCTCATTATTAGGAGGTAATTTAAGTTCCTGGAGTCCTCTGTCTGGTGTTGCATCATTACATCACTGCCAACACGCAAACAGGCATCTTCACACGGTGATCAAAAGAGCACATTGTAACCAGATACATTAACTCCCTCACATAAAAAAAGAAAAAGAAAAAAACAGAAGAATTGAAAACAAACCCCCCATCTGTGTATTTGTGTATCGGCCCCCTGGTTTGTAAACTAACACAGACCCCTGGGCACACACATGGAGCACAGGAAACACAGTGCATAAGGGAGACACCGCTTCACCGAGATGAAGTGGCTGGTCTCAGGGGTGACGTGTCCCCTTACCCTCTTGTCTTCCCTGAATAAGGGACACACCGAGAGCTCATGAAAGGGTGCGCGAGCGTGGGGGCTGGCAGCCAGCGAACACCGCCAGAAGGAGAGCGTGCGATGGAGTTGTCCTGCTAGAATATCTCTTCCCTTTTTGTCCCGACACAGGGAAAAGAAGTTTTGAGACAACTTTCCAACACTGTCTCTAGAAATAATATTGAAAGTGAAAATTTTATCCCTCTCATAGGCAGGTAGAGTGAAATCAGGTTTATTTTTAACTACTACACATGTAAATGGGACATCAAATCATAAATGGAAATGATTTGAATAAATATAGATTGTTAAGGTGACGTTTATATGGAATGACTCACACTGTCAGAACAAGTGTAAGGGGGTTATAGGATGGTAAAGTGTAATAATAATAATTAATGTCATAATTATTATATAATATAAAAAGTAATAATTAATATCACCAAAATAAGAAAGAATTTTTTATGTAAGACAGTGTCGTTTACAGGATATGGCAACTTATGTCAATTTACTAAAAGAAACATAAGTTATTAGAGCTTTATTGCATTGTATCTTGATGCAATTTCTATTTAATAGTGATAGTTTTCCTCCGATATGTTAGAATACATTTGGATAAATCAAAAGTTGAAGGTCTTGGGTCGTCATTGCTGGCAGGTATGTAATCTCTGGTGGGTGCCTGGTTTATATTCTGTAGATTTAGTCTCAAGCATACTTGTGTCAGCTTTTAATAGAGATGGTCGCCTGCTCTCTGCTTTTCTAGACAGCTAATGAGGTGTTGTGAGAGCTTACGTTGGCGAAAGAAGGTAAATTAGAAATAAAAAAGAAAAATGGGAACAAATAAAAATCGGACTTCCATTTATAGAGTTGTCTACTTGGAAACAGCTCTAATTTTAAGATACTGTTAGAAAGAGTAGCAACCACCACAGTAATAGAAAAGCACTATTTAAAGCTATTTACAAAGCAGAAAGAAAACCATTCTGTTAACAGTCATCAAGCACAGGAAACTCCCCGTGTCCTTTCCTCCTCTCAGCTTGCTCACCGACGCCCTGACTGATGGGTTTTGCTTTTCACGTGTCCAGACAGAGACAATTATTTCCTCATTAGGAAAAATTAAAGCAGATGCGTATCTGAAGCCCTAGTGCCAGAAACTACGTGCATGCTTCAGATGTACAAATATGTGGGCTCCTGAGGCCACCAGCAAGTTTGAAACTAAGGAGAGGAAAACTTTTTATGTTTTCTAATATTTCCCTAAGTGGTAACAAATTAGTTGGCAAGTGTCTCTCGTTGGGTGGTGTGGCCTAGTGCTTCCAACCCAGGGAAAATAAGCGTAGCTTCTGATTTGTGATTGAATTCCTGCCTGAGAATGAGACAGATTACAATAAAGAGGTCGATTTACTCAGAGGCAAAACATTTTATGGACTGGTTTCTTGGCATGTCTCCTTTAAAGAGGATACCCCAAAGCTGTGGCCTGCAAATGTTTTCTCTCTTGACTTTTCCCAAAAGAACTATTTTCAGCCGAAGCCTCTAAATCTTTTTTAATCCTTGCTGGCTTAACTAGTGTTTTGAATTCAAATTTTCATGCTATAGGTAGTCATTGTTGACACCTGTTACCCATCCTTGCAATGGTGATGCAATTACAATGTTAAAATCTCTTTGTAAACATTAAGTATTGTAACCTTTGTAGAAAATTGCTAAAGTACAATAATTGAAGGGCAGATAATTTGATGTTTTACCTAAATATTTATTTTTTCTTACATAGATGTAACTTCCACAATAACAGCTACTTTGAAGGTATATTTTGGCACAAAATAATGGTCTACTATCTCTAAAATTAGATTAATAAACTGTTCAGTCTATGTTAAAAAAAAAGAGAGTTTTCTGATATGTCAGTGAATAAGAATATACAGATATCAGACATCTTTGTCTAAATCGATTTGAATATATAAAATTTTAAAATCAGAGGTAGTCGGGTTGTTGGTCCAATCATAGATATTGAATAAAAAGTTTTATATTTTATATATATATGTGTGTATATATATATATATATATATCTCCATTATATGTGTGTGCACATGTAAGTGTGTGTGTATATGTATGTATGTATGTATGTGTGTGTGTGTGTGTATATATATATAAATAAAATGTTTTGTATATATAAAATGTTTAATATACATACGAGGGCTTCCCAGAAAGTATGCAGCCATGTAGTATGAAAAAATAGAGGTGGTTATGGCTGGATATTTTCTGGACAGTCCTCACATATATGAGTGTGCATGTGTGTGTGCGTGTACAGTGTGTGTGTGTTATCTCTCATATTATGGATATAGAACTTTCTTCCTGTGTGTTTCATTGATTCACCTCCACATCACTTACAGCAATTGCTGATAATTAATTTTCAGGAACTCATTGGCTATACATTTGCATGTTTAAATTTTGTATGAACTGTATCTTGGAGAAAGCTCAATTCTATCACACACACACACACACACACACACACACACACAAATAAAGATCTGTGTGTGTGTGTGGGGCGGGGGTTGGGTGGTTTATGGTACAGCTGAACTAAAAGTACCATAGTCATTTGTGTGACTTTGTGTGATTTACAAAAATAAATTAATTAAGATGCAAAATTGAATGAATTAAGATGACTGTATTTAGATCCGTCCCTTTGGGAGCTAGTGTAATAGTCAGATGTGGTTATCAAAGTACAGAAAATGATTCTTCCTACTAAACAAGTATTGAAATCCATCTGATTGTCCCAGGGGCCTTCAGGGAACCATGCGTCTTAAAAATTGGGCACTGTAAACTTTCCCTGTGGGCACCCCCGCCCAGACTTCCAGCTGGTGGACTGGAGAGCGGTTTCTCTTGGCACCGGAAGCATGCTTCTCTCTCAGCTTTTCTCATCTGCATATCATTTGCATCAGGCCATCTTTCTGGCAAAGGGTGCGTTCTGTGGAAGGGGGATCAGGTTATACTGAGGAAAGGGTGCAAACGAAGGTAAATAATGACCTGATAGTTCCAGATTCATCCAGAAGGAAAAGAGAGTGGGTTTTGTTGATTTTTGCTTTGGTTTCTTCTGTTCAGGGTCTCTGAACCTGTTTTCTGCTACAAATATCTCACATTTGCAAGTAGTGGCTGTCTGTGTAATTTGCTTTGTTTTTAAAATTTCTATAGTTTGTAATTCGTCATACCTATCCCGGGATGTGTTTTCTTTTTTCTTTCTTTTTTTTTTTTTACTCTAACTAGTCGTTCATCATACACTACCTATGTCTCTTTTGTGACCCTACCTATCCATCTATTGTTTATGTCCCTTCAGACCTGATTTCACTCTCCCAGAAGTCCTCCTGTGACCCCTGAGGGTGGCTGTTCACTTGGTGCTCACAGTGTCTGCCGCTTGCACCAGAGTGTCCGTTTGCTCTCCCCACTGCCTGTGCACTGCTGCCATCAGCATCACAGGCCGATCGCAGGGTGAACAGCTTCTAATGTATTACAGTCGATACACAAAATTTTCTCCCTAGGACACGGCGTCAAGGCGGCAAGTAAAAAGCTGCAGATGCTCACCAGTAAAGCGCAAACGGTCGTGTTATGTTGATGGTTTCGAAATCAAGGTTGATTTACGCCTTCGTGTATCTGCATTATTCCGCGCCTTTCACCTTCTTCTTAAACTCACATCAGATTTATTCGGTGCTAGGCTGTGCAAATGGCTGAACCTGAAGGCCGGACAATATTGGAATATAAAATAATGTTAGTATGTTTCAAAGAGAGTGCACGGACCGTAAATGAATTTTTTAAAAAATCGAGGTTCTAAAAGACACAAAACTATTATCAAGGGAAATAGATAGTAAAGTTTTCTGCTGCATTTTTGAAGGATAAAATTGGTTGAATGAAATGATACATACCCTTTTTTCTAGCACTCCCTGACAGAGAGGTACAAGTAATTTTTATGATTCCCATTCAGAATGGGTAAGAAAAATAGATACTTAATGTTAAAGTTTTCTGAATATTCTTTTTTAAAATTTCTCTTCTACTTTTAAATCTACACATAAAGTAGATTTAAAAAATTTTATATGCCTCAATTTTTCTGCTTTTGTTTGTGTCCATCTGCCTAACAACCTTGCAAATGACAGATAGTATTTGAGTCTCTGGGTGAATAGTTCAGTTGGAGACTACATTGAAGTTTCCTCCCTGCATTACATAATAACATACTTTATTCACTCACAGGTAAATTTATATTTAAAAACATGACAAAATTAAAGTAGAAGCAAACTACTTAAATACTTCGTAAACATTTTACAATGTGAATGAAATGTGTTGTGAAATACCACAGTATTTTTGTCCTGTCAAAACATCATTTTTGATTCCTTTCTTAAAAATGTTAGTTTAATAAGAAATCATTTTATTTTAAAGCCTTCTGAGATAAATCCAGTTGTGGTTTCTTTTCTTTTTTGTTTTTGGAGAGGGAATCATTTATGTGTTTTAAATATGAACTCAGATTTTATTTATGACTTTGAAAAATAACCATGTAACTTTATCAGTGCTACTAAATTTGCTGTTTTCTATTTTAAATATCTTTCATGTGAACTTTTCCCCCTTGCACAGGGCACTATACATTTGTAGAGATTCTCTTGCATCAATTAAATGGCAACCCCAAGGGTTTCTAATTGTGTCGGGAATTCTATTTCCATCACACAGAGGTCCAATGTAAACATCCTCTCAAAAAAAATCTCTGATTTAAAAACTATCGGTAAACATTTGTAGAGGAGAGAGGTAACTGGGAAGAGGTCGTTCAGCATCAGTTTAAAATACTGGGGTTGTGGATGGATGCATCTGTTGTAGTAATGAAGGGATTTTCTTTCATATTTCCTTGTTCAACATCTTTGAAATACCAATTATTATTTAGATTTTTTTATATGCCTTTTAGCAAAAGAGAGAAGCAAAAATTCTCACAGAAAGTATCACCCTTTAAAATAGGAAATCATGATTTGTCATCCGTTCTGAACTGTATCTGTTGACTAATTTCATTTTCACCTCCTTGCACCCAAAACAAAGGGCTGCAGTCAAGGAAATGGATTACACGATCCATACTCTTATCTAACAAAATAGCAACGTGCACTTTTTGACAAGCTTATTCATAACACATCCAGATAGAGCATTCCATTTGCTACTCTCAGTAGGAAAAGTGGCTTTTTAAACAAAACCTTTCATTTTATGACTGTCACCTAAATAACAATTACAAGCAAAATGAGGAAACACATGGAAAAAAAATTAAAAAGACAGCTTAGGACTTGTTATAGAACTTTGCAATCCAGTTTTTGCCCTGTTATTTGATTTGAAAAATTAATCCTGTTAATCCGTTTTGAAGTTCACTGTTTCCAGGACGGATTATACAGAACAAAGACTAACGGATATCTCCAGGAAATTAGTTTACAGTCATGTTCTATTCCACTGAGAGCGAGTCTCCAGGGGCCACTTTTTACTTCTTCGGAGGCTCTGGGAATTCGTTACTATCTAGAGGAGAGACTTAAATAAAAGCATTGTCTCAATCAGCAGGTTTATGCAACCATCCTGAAATGTTTTAATTATTGTTTTCTCTTCCTTTTTAATTAAGAGACCAGAGGTCAGGCGAGCCCACCGTGGGCCGATCACAGCCTCCTCGGTAGACGTGGAAAGGCAGCCCTTCTGATGGGATGTGCTGTGTTTTTGCTTCTGTTTTGCAGAATCGGAGGAGTGTGTTAACTGCACAGATGAATGCCGAGTGCTTGGTCATTCTGACAGGTGTTGGATGCCACAGTTCCCTGCGGCCAACCAGGCTGAGAACGCAGATTACCGCACAAATCTCTTCGTACCCACAGTGGAAGCTAACGTTGAGACTGAGACTTACGAAACTGTGAACCCCACCGGGAAAAAGACTTTTTGTACATTTGGGAAAGACAAGCGAGAGCACACTATTCTCATTGCCAATGTGAAACCTTATTTAAAAGCCAAACGTGCCCTGAGCCCTCTCCTCCAGGAGGTGCCCTCAGCATCAAGCAGCCCCACCAAGGCGTGCGTGGAGCCTTGCACCTCGGCAAAAGCCTCCCTGGATGGCTGCGAGGCAAAACCCGGAGCCCTGGCAGAAGCAAGCAGCCAGTACCTGCCCACTGACAGTCAGTACCCGTCGCCCAGCAAGCAGCCAAGAGACCCCCCCTTCCCGGCTTCCGACCAGATGGCCAGGGTCTTCGCCGAGGTGCACTCCCGGGCCAGCCGGGATTCCGGCGAGCTGGGCGCCGTCCTGGAGCAGCTGGAGCACCCCAGCAGGGAGGCGGGCAGAGAGTCCGTGGATGCAGAGGAGGTGGTGAGGGAGATCGACAAGCTTCTGCAGGACTGCCGGGGAGGTGACCCTGTGGCCGTGAGGAAGTGAGGAGGGAGGAAGGAGACAGGGACAGAAAGCACTGGCATGTTCTTGTCTCTTCTAAGCTGATTCCAATACGATCCCTCCTGGTGACAGCCGGGCAGACAGGGATGGAGAGAGACCAATGCTCCTTTCAGGCTTTTAGGGAACATCTGAAGTGCCCACAAGTGCGTTCTTTTCACTGCTGTTTCTTTTCCAGAAATAACAATGGTTTTGTTTGGACGAAACTCCGATTAGGACAGAAATAATGATGCTCACAGGGAAGAAGACGGAGCGATCGGTGAGGACGAGGAGGCAAGTTACCTTTTGACAATCTGTTAGGAAGGTGTGACCGACCGGAAGCGTCCCTGATCACCTGAGACTGTCCTCCGTGATTGGCGCCGACTTACCTGTTTACCTAGACGTCCCACACGGCGCAGGGTCGCGATCTGTGACCTGTGGTGGCCTCCGAGCGAGCAGCCATCACAGGCTTTGACTGCAAGTCCCCAAAAGACCTTGCCGTAGTCCAAGCTACACCAAACATTGACACACATTCGTGGTAAACATTTCTGTATAAAGTTACCTGCCACGCATAGAAACACAAAGAACATTCCATGTCATGAGTCAAAAAAATAAAATAAAATAAAAAGGAAAAAAAAAAAAGAAACCAAACTTGGTCATTTGTAAGACACCTTCTGTCGTATAAAAGTTAAGTGTAAAAAGATAGAGTCCATATTGTCCTGCACACACACACACAGACTAGTTCACGTCACTGAAGGAGAAGAAAATTTCAAGGTTTCAAATGGCTCTTCAGCATTTTAGTGTCCACAAACCTACATGTAAATACTGATGGGTATATTTTAAATTTGACCTACAGAAGTTCTGAAAAATAGTTGCCGTTGAGGGATAGCACTCTGAGAAAATTAACATGATTAATACGTTTTACTCATCTGTGGACACTAAAATAGCCCAGGACAATGAAAATGTCTGAGACATACACAAATCCCATGACCATTTAAATGTGCAAATGTAAGAAGATTCAATGTGTTTACATCAAATGACATATTTTTATTGATTTATTGCAGATTCAGTGCATATGAGCCAAATTGTTGAGTGTATAAGAGCTATATTGTGTATTTTATTAAATTAATATATAGTTGTGTTGCAAAAATATTTGGGCTTATATTGTAAATGGCAAGTGTTGCCTTGGTAGCTGTCGAACTCTATGAGTTTTGTTTTTTCCTGCTTCCTTTTCCCCATGGAGGGCGGGAAGCAGTGCCTCAGAGCAAAGTCTCTTGTTTAATGTATAGTCTACCAAGTACTGCAGTACATAATCTGTTCAAAATGTGTTCGAGTGAGCTGACGGAGCTAGCCGAAAGGTCTAAAAAGACATCTGTCGGTCATGATTATGTGCAAGTCCTTGTAGAAGCTTTTATTACAGTCACGCTAAATCACAAGAATTCCATTGGTACCAATACCTGAAACGTCATCTTGTTTCCTCCATAACACACAGCTTCTGCCTATGTAGATATCATACTGTTGATTGGTTTCTAAAAGTATCTTCAGTGGTTCAAGACGTGTGTTCTCATTTAGTTCAAATCCATGATAAATGCTTTAATGCATGTGTGGTACCCGCCCTGGCTACTTGCACTGTGTGGTGTTTTTCAAGAGGTCTTGGTCTTAACAAAATGTTCTTCCTTTTTTCTCAGCGCTCTTCTGCCTCTTTTTATTGGTGTCCTTTGAGAACAATAGACCTTCTATTCCTTCATTGGGTTGCATCTTTTCTCGTGACATTTAGCAAGTTTCAAACTTTCTTCCACATGAGGCTAGGAAACCTCAAATTTCAGGAATTGGGAAAAATAAAATTAGCACTCGCAGAAGTAAAGAACAGCAGATGGGGAAATGCCTTGATTGACATTTTCCTTCAGCGTGGAAATTTGCTGGTATTTTACAGCTTCGTGACAAACAGCTTCCAGCCCATACCTTAGCAAACGCGGTGCTGAGTTAAATAAGGGCTGTTTGTGCACTGGAGCAAAAAAGAGAAATCATGCATTATTGGCAAACAGGTGGAGAATTCTGTGCCTTCTTTTCTGGCCACCAAGCCAGTGTAGAAACAGCGTAAATGTCATAAAATCCTTATATTAAAAACAAAAACAAGAAGAAAAGCCAACATTGAACTGGAGTAAGCTTTGTCATTTTAAACTTCAACCAATTCAACTGAAAATATTTCCGTCCAATGCTGTCAAGATTTTAGACTGTACCTCGTTTGCAAAACTGCTTTGAAAGGAAGAGTGGACACCTCCCATCGGCCTTATTCTCCCCAGAACTGTGTGTGGATCCTAGTAACAGCCTTTCCAAAGCTCTACTCTTGCTTTTTATCATGCATAGATGTTGAAAATAGAAAAGAAAGGATCTTGTACATGTAAAACCTAATTGACTCTCTATATTTTGGACAATTTATGTATCTGAAATGTGTTGTCTCTGTTCTATGATGTTATTTTCTGCCAGGAGACGATAGGTTGATTTAGCCTGATAGCAGAAATTTGACGGGACACCGATTTTCATTTAGGCATATCCAGTGTTGCCTCTCTCTAACTAGACAGATAGCCACTTAGTCAACTCTAAGGCAGTATGGGAATTAAACCAACAAAGAGAGTAGGGTTTATTTGAAAAACATTCTTAACGGTTGTTCAATTTATTCTATGTGTCTTGAAGACATAAAAACACTCTTAAGATTTTAAGAATTGGTTGTGCCAATGTGCGAGGGATTCCCCTGTAGGCTCTGTCACCAGTGATTTACTAGTGTTAGCTGTTTCAAGCATTATCTGTATTTAGTAGTGATTATTTATTTACAAGTTGGTGGTAATTCAGCAATCAGGACTCTTAAGCTTTCACAGCTGAGTCGAGGGAATCTTGTTTTGATTCATTTGGCTGGCAAATGCGTTTTTCACAGACCTCGCTGGTGCTTGGCTTCTACAGAAGTCTATGAGATGCCAAATCACCCCTTTGGGGAGCAGCTCACTCTCGGGGTGATGCTTGATCTAACAGTGATATTTCAAGGGGTTTCATCATAATTTAGAATGTGAAAAAATTGTCTTCATTCACATCCTTCACTTACGAACCCCTCAAAAAGAAATCCCCCACGTTCGAAATGAATAATTGGATAACACTTTGTCTTTTAGGTCCTTAAATAGCTGAAGTCAAGCACAGAAAAAGAATTTATAGAAATTTTTGTAAGAAAGTTGAAGTTCTGAAAATTGTTTACTGGTGAACTACAACAGATCATTAACAAAATCTTTTTATTAAATATTAATAATGAAAGGTCTTGTCATCAAAGTTAAAAGTAGTGAGAATCAGTGTTACTTATACCTATACCAAAGTCAACTTTAAAGAGACGTATCACGCGATTTCAAAGAAGACTTTTCATATTTCTTAACCTGCCATACTTATCCTTGTTGCAGGCAATGTACAAAGATTGGCTCACTATTCCATAAATTAATTGAATTCCTGTTGGAGAAAATGACTTGTTTTGTTTTGCTACATTAGCTGAGATCTTGTGAAACATGACTTCCCTTTCCGGGATCTAGGCCCTGCTAATTTAAAAAGAAGAAAGAAAAAAAAAAAAAAAAAGACACCATAAAAAAAAAAATGTCATGTAGTAATAGAGCAAGTATGCTTTATGAGAACCAGGTTAAAAGCTGCGTGTTGCCGAATGGAGAAGTTGCTGAGGTCAACGGGTAGACTGAGGTCTGGCATGATATATGCCCACTCATTGTTGTCTAATTACATTCTTTAAACAATGGACGGCATTTGTCAGAGCGTTGATTCAAATGAGAGTTTTGGCTATGGAGACGTGTTGATTGGAAACGGAATGGAATGAGACCTGATTAAAGCCTGACTTGCCTGGCCCCAGTGTTTTGTAGGTTGGCTACTCCCATTTGTCAGCCCCATCACTCCATAAGGTTCTTAACTGCACCAAGTAATTGGTGAACAAAGACAACAACAAAAGCAGCATACATTGTTTGGATTTATCTCAATGCTATTGTTTAATGGCTGTGTTTAATGTGACCTATTTGGAAAATGAGAACTCTGAATAAAAAGCTATTACTAATAGTGGCCTCGCCTTCCCTTGAATTCATTAACACAAGTGCTGCGTTACGCACCGCCTACCACAGGGACCCCGATCCTCATTATTTGGGAAAATACCTGTGGCATCACCATAGTTTTTGCTAGTTACTTGTTTGCCAATAAAATAAAATTTTAAAAACGTTTATGTAACAATGTCACTAGGCACTCACGTGGGTGGGTCAACAATCTTTCTGATGGTTTGGATAAGGGGGCTCCTCAAATGATTACCAGGGAGTCATAGCCTAATATTCCTTGTGGCTTTTAATATTTACAATACGTCTGAAGATAACTGGGTACAAGATCCTAAAGGACTTCAGAAAAGTCATTTTTATAAGCCCTCTCAAAATCTTACATGGTTTAGAAAAGCAATGGCATTTTAAAGTAAATACGTGTTCATCATGGCACCTTAAGATAATAAGCCTCTCTCTCTCCTCATTCAACAAACATCTACTGAATTTATTGTGGGTTTGTTCTGGGCTGTCATGCACCAGGGGTAAACAGTCCACGAGGAATAAAGCCTGGGTCACAGTCTGGTCAGAGAAACAAAGAAGTAAGGTCTAATCCACAATACTGTTTATAATTGGATTCAGTGGTTTACGTTTTCCTCCATTACTCCACACATCTCAGAGTTTTGCCATCTCACTCTCAGGGAGTGGCATCTTCTAAATTACAGACCAACACGATATGCTGCCCATTTAGAGTTTTACTTTTAATTTCATTTTTCTTCTGAAAGCATAACATAGATTGGGAAAAGTACATGGCTTTTCTGTACTTAAGACTTTTATGTTTTAGAGTTTTGGGGGTGGACTAAATGGCTTATCTGTTCATTCTTTGACTCATTTATGTGTTGACTTCTCTGTTTCTTTTCCATTAAGTGTCAGGTGCTATACAAGGATCCTTAGGTACAAAGAACTAAACCAATTACATCTTATCCTCGGTGTACTTACAGTTTGTGCTTAGGAGATGTACACTAGAATAGAAATGGATCTTATGTTGCCTTGACACTATTATTACATTTTCATCATGATAATCATTTTGCTTTTAAGAAGAGTGAAACACACATACCTACCATGCCATACCCTGCTTCCTGCTGTGAGGGGGAGCAAGCTGTCGATGGACTCACCAGAACCATCTGACCAGGGCTGGGGGATCACTGAGTCCCAAGGAACAGCCCTGCCCCGCCATGCTGCAACCAGGAGGGAGTCAGGAGGGGAACATGTATTACAGGCTGACGCTATGGCCATGATTTATTAAATCCCCACCAATTATGTCATTTTAAGTAGATGTGACCACAAGTTATACTTATTTGACAATCACAGGCAACTCTTTGTTAAATATGAGGAGAACCTATTCCTAAAGTGCATCAATACAGCACACAGAAATTGATGAGCAAGTTACTGACCCATCCTCAATCTCTTTATTGCACGCTTTTGGAGGTGGTTGCACACGGTCAGCAAGGAACTATATCATTTTCTGTTCATTTCAGACACTAATAATACGGGACAATCCATTGGATATTAGGGATTAAGTTCTCAATATTCTTAAGAGAGGGTGCAGTTCTTTTACTATTTCCCCCTTTTTAATATTTCAGAAAGAATCATCAAAAAATGACTCAGTTTCTTCCAACTCCTTGATGTGGTCATGACTTTCTCACATGCAACAATGAATTAAAAAAAGAACAGTTCAGTGAGCTTTTACAAACTGTACATAGTTGACTTGTCATTCATTAGATCAAAATAAGTATTCTATTTTTTGTCTTACAAAGGAAACACTTCACTTTGAGGGGAACGACTTCTTATTTGCTCCACTCCCTTCTTTTATACACACTAAATTGCAGCATTTTAATAAACTAAATTTAGATTACAACTTATATTTAAAAATCCAGTTTCCTGACCTTAAGTTACTCTGCCACGTTATTTCATAGTAATTTTCAAGATTGTTAAAAACAAAACAGAACCAAGTTTGGAAATCCCTTTTTTGTTCATTTTTTCCCGATTATCCTTATTTTTGTTGCACATGTTGGTGTTTAGCACTGCTTGTGTGAAAATCATGCTTATTTCCCTAAGGGTTTTCAGCTTTAGGCCAGCCAACTAAAAGAATAATTATGCAAACCTAAATTAATACTGATAAATTCTTCCTGTAAGGAACTTTCCAATTCACAGAGCACTTTCCCAAATTCACAAGACAGTAAGTACAGAGTTAAGAATTTTTAAGCTCAACAGGGAAATGCCCTTATCTGAGGGCAATAGACCAAGAAGCCCACACTCGAACTAGGAATCCAGTTCCTGTGCTTGCTCCAGATTTTTGTGAATTCTCCAATCTTGCCCCATCTAATATCTTGCCTCTCCAGTACCTTAAATTTATCATCTGAAACATTATTATGCCAGTCATATGCCTTCCCCTTTCAATTGACAGTCACATCATAGAATTTAGACCATCTCTCTTAATAGTTCATAACGGTATTAAATAATTTGAAAAACATGGACCGGGACAGAAGTTTCCAAGAAAATGGAAAGGCATCACAAGAGCTGTGCCTCTCTTGGCGGCCCTCATTTTTTTAGTGCCATCTATAGAAATGTTTCATCACATTGGTGTTATGTTCTCCAAAATATTCCAAAAGAATATTATGAAACATTCTATTTTTCCATGAACTTGATATATTCTCATCTGGAAGCAGTCATATAGACTTTATTCAATTTCTTTATATCATTAAGTTATGCATTTACTAAACTAATAGGATTACTAATTGGCTTCTTAGAAATAATTACATTAAACACCCATACCTATAAATTAATAAACATATATGAAGGCATGAGAGTCAAATAATTTCAAAAGCCAGTATCACAGAATTCAGGAGAGAGGGAATTTAAACAGTAGCATAGGTCTAAAGGGTGAGCAACACATTTTTTAAAAATTTATAACTTGTTTCATCCACACTGGATAAAATATTTTGTCATTGGGTTCTTCAATGATCAACTGAGAAAGATTGCAATTGACATTACAGTCATTTTCAGGTTGGTTAATTGAAAATGAAGTTGTTTGAATCCGGCCTGTATTTAACTTACTGACACATGGTTTAGTATCTCTGTTTACAATTTATAGAAAACCAACTTTATTCTCAAGAAATCCAGAAATAAACTTCAATATCCTCTAAACACTAGCTATTTTATATTTTGGAAATCCAAATTCAAAGAGGTGGGATGTGATATTCATTCATTTTATTGATGTGTTGAATAGCTCAGTACTATGTTTTTAGTGATATTAAATCATATGCTGATGTTATTTCTTACTATTGCAGTTGAAAGACTGTCTTAATATAATAATTTGCTTTGAGATAAGATTTTTAAACTTTTACTTTTAACTTTTTTAAATCAGATTTTTGTCTACATCTGTTTATAGTATTAAGCATTCTATAATATTTATCTACTGTCTTGTGACTATATTTTATATTCATTTCATAATTTTTTCTCAATATGTATTCTTTCACACTTATTTTCCTATTAAGTATGTTCATATTTATATATTTTTCCATATGTTTACATGTTTATGGATCAGTTATGGAGGTAGTGATGTCTCACTTGATAATGACATCATGTGGAAAATGCCCAAACTGTTTTTATTAACCTACAGAAAAACAAATGATAATTTTTAGATGCAACCTATATGAAGTGTTAAAATTGACAAAATGAATAATAAAATATTAGAGAGGCACATAAAGTGGTAAATAGGTTAGGATGTAGGGTTTTAGTTAAAAATCTTTATGTAAAAATACTCATTTTAATATCTCATCATGTGAAGTGTTTGGCTTTGATTGAATACAAAGAAAGACCCTTACCGCTGAGATTACGTCCTTATGATTTCTCAACCTACATTTCTTCTCCAACCACTTCTAAAATTCAACTATTACACGTACATTATAATTTCTTTCATTTTGGAAAACTCCTCAAATTTACTCCTTCTCCATAAGCCAGAAGGAGAAAGGAAATGAATGAAGGGGTCAATGTGTGCAAAGGCATTTAAATAAAGTTGTAATAGTTTCTGATTAGAGAGGTAGACAGGGTTGGAGAGGCGGGCGAGGTCCTGCTGGGAATCACCAAATGCTGAGCCAAGATGTCCCACAAACAACTATTCCCTAGGAAGAGACTCAAGGACTCCTGAATTCAGCTCCCTGGCTGGGAGAACTCCGGGGGGAGGCTTGCCAAGCTCGATGTGAATTCAAGAAAATAACACGAGGACAGCTTGCTGCTAGCTGGTGAGCCATTCTTTATGAGATGCTGCCTAATAGCACCTTGTTCTTGGGTTGGGTCCAGCTATTAATATCTCGAGGCAATGCCAACTTTGCTGAATCTTGCAATTCTCAGCTTCAAGCTCTCAGCAGAGTATTTATGTGTATGTGTCCAACTTCCCAGAAATAATTCTTCCTTTGAAATCTGTAATCGTGTTTGAAGCTTTGGGAGCCAAAGAGAGGCACAAGAGAAAAGGTGAAGATCAAGAGCATGGATGATTTTTATCCTTGGAAAAGCAGCTTTTTAACATTTCCAGATTCTCCAAGTATCTGCTGTGTGAATTCGGTTGAGCAGAATCATTCTATTTTTAAGAACCTTTTTGCCTCAGTTCACTGGCCCAGGAAGCTCCAGGCTGACACAGGTGTCCTGTCTTAATGCTTCCGTAATGTTCTATGCATAGCAGTAGGGGAGCTTATAATTATTGATTGTTCAGGTACTGAAATAGGGAATGATGACCTTAGATTAGTGGTTCCCAACTGGGGGCTATTTTGCCCCCAAGGGGAAGTTGATGGTATTTAGAGACAATTTCTGTTGTCAAGAGGTGGTGGAGTTCGACGGCTGCTGGTGTCCAGTGGCTACTAAACACCCTGCAGTACGTAGTAGAGTACCCTCCCCCAACACACAAGAAAATGATTTATCCTGTCAAAAATGTTAATACTGTCCAGGTTGAGAAATCCTGCTGTAGAGATAAAGGATGTAGTTTAAAAAAAAAAAAAGAGGAGTGAAAAATGTTGGGCTTTGGATAATGGGCATTGGATACAAATGAGTTGGATGTTTTCTTCCAGAATTTCTAGAGGAATCCCAGACATTCTCCTAAATTATTTAGCATAAGGACATATCTCCAACATTCTGTGGGTATATTCTGCTCTGGGGATTGGCATGGCTCGTGTCTTCTTTCAGCTGAGAGTATCCTCTCAGACTCTAGTAAGTTCCAATAACACCCATATTGGAAGAATCTCCATGGAATGAAAGAGAAAGTTGCGTGGGATGGCTGTTTACTGCACATCTCCTGAAGCAATCTAAAGCTGATTTTCTGAGAAGGGCAGTTAAAACAAAATGCCCCAGCTGTAAAGGGGGGTGGGGGGGACGAGTCTGCCCCTGAGGTTGTCTGGAGGGTCTAGTCAACTATTGCTTTAGACGTCAATTGGTATAATCAACTTATCCTCCTCAAGTCCCCTGTCTTTAATGTGTCTGTGGGATCCGTTTCTCCTATGATACTGGGAGTTTGTGGGGACCAGAACGGGAAAAGGTAATGATGGTGGGGAAATGGCAGATCGGAGAATGGCAGTGTTCAAGCAGAAGCTAGGTGATCATGCCTCGATATTCTGGAACAAATGTCTCTATTGATCTCTAAGTCTTCCTTCCATAAGTACTGATTTTAAGTCTTTCAGAGTAATATGTGGAATGCCAAAGAATGTCAAACTGACTTTCTAAAAGGTGAGGGGAAGGTGAGTGCAAATGGTTTCTTAAAAGTTTTATTGCTCTTGACACATACTCTGTTTTACCCATCTGTAATGCAGGGTGGGCGGTTCCAATGCACATTTTATGAATTTGAACTTGCAATGACTCTGGTTTAAAAATAATAATGGTAATGTGTTAAAAGGGTGACAGGAACTCCAGTGGCAAAGTTGAAAGTCTGCACACTGACAAGCTAATTAATATAAATAGTAATTACCATAGCCAATCCACTTCAGAGATTTTATTTGGTATGATTTGGACAAATATGCTAAAAAGTATAGTTGTTGTACACTGTAGTAAATGATGGTGTTTCCAACAGCCCAGAGACACCGTGCAAAGCACTCGAGGGGGCTTGAGGAGAGAGCCACGGCCACGGCCCTGGAGGTCCTCTGTCCAGTGGAGATGCACGCACCTCCCAGCACATGGGCAGACTTGCTGGGTGTTACTCATGTTGGAATCTTTCTATATTGAAAAGCAATATAATTGCTGAAATACCACTATTGTTCAAGCTAATTTACTTTCTAATGGTCTATTTGAATACTGGAATTTGCATTTTATTTCACAGCAAATGTTATGACTCCACCTGCCCTGTTTTAGATAAAACACCAAACCTAAGGGAGAAAAGAGAAACACTTCAAGAACGGAGTCAATCTTCTCACCTGTCCATTCCCACCTGGCAACACTGACCAGCAGCTCGGGGAGGGTGTGAAACAGCCTGATGTTTCCGGCTTTCTGGAACGTTAGGGCAGTGGCTTCCTGTCACAACCTGCTCTCTCCTTGGAAGTCTGCTGCTGCAGTTCAATACAAGTCACGTTCACAGAGGTGCTGCTGAGCCACACCAAGTTCACTGGGAGGGTGCATTCATTTTGGAAGACAAGGGGGACCTACATGCAGAGGTAGAATGTCTTACCAAACTCCAATGTCACTCCTGCTGACTTTTATTGGCCTCAGACAGACAGGAGCGCACACTGTGGATCACAGCCTACTGGAACGAGGCTTTGCTCTTTGACCTCCTTCTGTGGTCAAAAGCATGGAATCTGGGGATAGATTTTCCCTTTTCATCAGAGCACTTGCATCATTACATGTAACGCATTTTTTTTCCTATTTCAAGGTTCAAATCCTAGGGTGACAGCTGCTATTTTAAAGGTGACTCATTGCAGTCATTTAGAGAGTCCCCTAACAGATGGGTGGGACTTTGTTTCCCAGAGAACACTGACAGGTTACAATTCTCCACAGCTTTTAATCACTCCAACAAACTTATACATATCTGTCAATTACCCTATTCTGTAAAGTTGATAATGCAACCATTGGAAGATGGCAAAATATTGGATTAAAAAAAAGCTGTTTATAATGTTTTCACCTAAAGAAAAAGCTGTAGGTTAAAATATATTTGCAAGTCTATTATTTATCCATAGGAAAAGGCTCCTTTTATTTTCTTTAATAAATTTGACATTTATGTTATTATTCAAAAGAATTATTAGATGCTTCATCAGTAAAAGCATTAGGGATAGGGACAAAACCAAAAATATATGGAATAAAACAAAAAAAATTAAAAGACCATAATTAAGCAAAGTTGTTTTTCTCTTTGAAAACTTGAATTGCAGCACAATAAAGGTGCCCAAATGAATGGAGCTGAAAGTGTTTGTGGTTATGAAGTTACAGAGAGGAAGTAGGGGACAGTAGCTAAAGTCAGGCTGTGCAGCAGGACGGCAGTCCCATCAGAGCCATGACGCTCACCTACTACTCTCCAGCTATGTGACCTCATCGAGGAGTGGCCACATCCAAACCCCAGCCTGTTTGGGAAATAAAGATTTATTGGAAGACAGCCACACTCATTCATGTACATGTTGTTTACGGCTGTTTTCCTGTACACCAGGAGAGTTGAGTCGTTAGGAAAAAACGGTGTGGCCCATAGAGCAGAAACATTTATTACCTGGCCCTCTGCAGAGGAGAGGTGCCAGCCCTGCATTATGTAACCAGTATACACTTCAGTTTCTCCATCTGTCAAATGTGAGTAAGAGTAACTGACTCCTAAGGCAATTGTAAGCAATGAATGAGATAATACATAAAAAGGTTGGAAGCATTTTGGACACACTGTACACTCTCAGTGAATGCTATCCATTATTGCAAATGGATTCTTCCCAGTCAAATAAATCTGTTCACACACAAGCACAATACATAGTTTCCATATCCCGTTGGAGGTCTTCATCAGACAAATTATCCTAAAACAAAACACAACAAAACAACGCCAACAACGAAACAGTTCAAGGGGTTATTTGGTTTATTGTAGCTTCCCAGCCACTAACCAGCAACTACCCTCCTAGCCTGCTTAATAGCTAATAAGTCACTTAAAGCACGCACCCACTATTTCAACCAGAACCCTGGAAACCTTCACCTTGTCTCGCCACTAGCTTGTAGAAGTGTGTAGTCCATGGTCAAATGCGTCTCAGTAAAGTTAAACAAGTGGCAGCTGGCACCATACAGCTCTGTTATAATGAAAACATGAGGTGGCTGCCATTACATAGTCCTGCACTAATGAGAACAGTAGGAGACTAGCATTACAATGGTCTAATGAAAACAGGAAATGGCTGGCATTAAATTGGTATAATAAAAACAGGAGGTGGCTAGCATTACGCTGGTAGAATAAATAAATTAAGAGATGTCAGGCCTCCCCAATCTCATCTCCATTATATATGACCACAGTACCCACAGTGTAGACCAGAGCGACTCAAAGTCAAACCAGTGTTGGATGGAAGCAACCTTGTTATTTTTTGTTGGTTGGTTGGTTGGTTGGTTTGTAACTGGGCTTCAAAACTTTCTTCTGTTTCAATTTGTGTTTTCCTTAGGCCAAGGCAAGCATGTTGTAAAATAATGATGTCATTTACACTGAACTCTTTTATTTTATTTTTTTTTTGTCTTTAATTAAAAAATAAAAAGGCAACGTTATTTTCGACTCAGAGGAAGACTGGCTGGCACAAGAGGCAACAATTCAGAACGATTCTAACTTGGTCCTTGCTCTCTCCGCTCCTTTCTAAGTATCCAATGGTGACTAACTACTCAGTTGCATAAAACACACTAAAAAGGAACCCCGAGAGGACATAAAAGGCTGTAAAAAAAACCAAAAACAAAAACAAAAGAGAGTTAAGCACAAAACCAATCATTTAAGTAATGGGCTTTTTCTCTCTGAACAAAAGGTCAGGGTTTCTCATACATTGGCTGCTCTATTTAAAAAAAAATATATTAGTATACATAGAAAACTGTTGTCTATAGCTCTGAGACAATAGATTTACAAGAATATTATGTTCGATGTAACTCACTGAGCCAGCTGTATGTGATTCACCCTGGTCGTTTCGTCGGGGCTGGGAACAAAAGTAGTTGGCACAGTTCAAGGTTAGTATATTATTAACACACGCACATCAATCCTGTCGTGCTGTGGCTCCAACTCCCATTTTTTCAAATCTATATTCGGAACTGAAAACACACACACACACACACACACACACACACATATATACACACACACACATTGAAAATACATATGGATACACTTGTATATTTACAAATGACTTCAAACACGAACAATGACAAAAGAATGTCTACAGAAAGGGTCATGTTTCTGCAACCTCACATGCACTGAAAGCTGTAGCTTCGCAGGGTAGGAAACAGAGAGAAATATTCTGTAAGGGTCCCAGCTGATGAAACCTCAGTGTGATTCAAGCAAGATGACAATATTGACAAAACTTTCTTATCCATCAACACTTTAGTTTTCTTTGCTTTGTAATTTTTATTAGTCTTTTCTAAGACTTCTGAATTAGCTTAATGAGCTAATCCAAATTCCTGAGTACCCTTCTATCTCATATGTACAGAGGGAATACAGTAGAAAGGGGAATCTCATCTTCTACTACTCCTATTATATTGTTACATTTATGTAAGATTACTTCTTCCTTCTTGATTATGGCTTTATAAAAAAATGACCAAAACTGATATAATTAAAATTCAAGTAAGGAAGCATGAACAAAAACTATCAACTAACATTCTTTATTCTTTTTCTTTTCCATAGAGGGGGAATTTATAATGTAAGGAAGTGATTTCTGTTGTGTGGTTAAAGCCAGAATTAAATCTACGATGCGCTGAACACTAATACATGTGTCGCATAAAATCTGCTCCTAGGCTTGCATGGGAGTCTCAGACATGGCTTAATCGAGACACAACGTGATGTGTGCCATGCATTCAAAATTAGCATCTGGCCCAGGGCCACTAAATTTGGCATCCCAAGAACTGATTTTATCCTTTGCCAAGCTTCTGCAGGGACTAGACTCAGTGAATTCTGAATCACAGCCTCTAATTTCCCCTTCAACAGACAGACTCTCTTTGAATTGTGGTACCAGAGTAACTTGCAAGTGAACATGAAAATTGAACGTGAAATATAGAACACTCCAACGAAGAACATTCCAGAAAAAAGATGGAGTTAGAACACAAAATGTTTCTAATGAATCAGTTGTAATACGGACTAGCTTACTAGCCAGCCCACCCCTCCATTCAATCGGGTTGTTTCTTATCCAGAGAGCACATGGCAGGCTAGCTGCCCGTGCCGCCAACCTCCAAAGAAATACTTGAAAGCTTATGAATTTTGCATACCATAAATTTGCTAGACAGTTCTCATCACATTGTAAGCAGTATTTTTTATTAGCCAACTTTGTGGAAGAAATGGCATTTTGCCCTCATATCAAACTAACCGGTTCTGTCAGGGTTGGCATCTTTATTCCATTATTAAATCCATCAGTCAATACCACCTGTGTAATTGAGTCTTGTTACGTAACTCGGAGAGTTGTTAAAACTATGGGTTGTTTTTTTCCCCCGAAGTCAAATCAACAGGCAGAATAGAATATTGTTTGCATGGAATTTTAGAAAAATATGTATCAGATAGCAACTATTTCTGATGTAAAAGAATGAGCTGACCTCTCCTCAAATTACGTTCCATTTTAAATGTGGTCTGGTTAGAGTGCAGCACGAAGCACGTGGTTCAGGTGATTTCGTCTTTGCAGAGCAGAGGCAGCCCGGGGAAATGACAAGGGGACCACAAGTGAAAGGGTGGCAAATGTGAGAACAATTTTGAAAAGATTTGCTTACAATTAAAGGTGATGAGGGTAGAAGTGATTAAGAAAGAGTCCATTTAATAAAATAAAAAAGAAATTGTGTGTGTGTGTGTGTTTAATTATTTAAAAAAAATAAGCCCAAAGAAAAAGCTTAGTAAGTTTTCTTAGAGGTCCATAACATTATTTTTAAATAAGCAGGAAAGATGCTATGGGTGGGAAAATGCGTAGGAAAAACATTGCAAGTATTTAGTTTTATTTTCTCTCCAAAGCTCATTAAAACAGATTTAAATGCCTATAGACGAGTAAAATAATGGTAGAGGATTAAGTTAAATGTCCACAGGTAAAGTCAGCATTATTTTTTAAAAAGTTAGTATTTAATTTAGAAAAAGCAACTTGATTTCTGATTTGCCTGCAACCCTAAAATCTAAAACCTGTTTCATTGTGTTTTTCAAAGCAAAGTAAATTATTTTTGTAATCTTATCTAGAAAGAACAAAATTTGTATGAGAATTCATTGTATTTTTAGCACACCTGAACTTTTAGGATCCCCCAATTCTAATTGCTTCTGGAAGCAATCATGGTAATTGTCCACACTGGAGCAATTTACATGACTCACTTTAAGTAAAATGCAAATGTAGTTAAATGAAAGATTATTTAATCAAAATATAAAATGTAATATAACTATGCCATGTCAATAGTATTTTACAAAAGTATATTGAGTATAAAACATACCCGTGTAAAAATATAAAATATAACAGCTTAAGAGATACACATACTTTTAGGGAACTTCTACTCAGTAAGTAGTCCTTTTAAGTCCTTTTAAATCCCAATTGCCTTTGAAAAAGTAATGTCTTCGTGTATTTGTGCCGGTAAGGCCACAAAAGAAAGTCGGTATTTCCCAAAATATTCTCCTTTAATTCTTACAATGCTTCCGTCTCTGCCAATTAAAAAATATTGAGGCATTATTGCATATTGAGTGGAGGGAGAAAGCTGGGTCAGGAAGTAAAATCAGAGCTCCACGCTTTGCCTGCAATAACAGGCCTGTATGTTGTTGCACATTTAAATATCCACGGATAGACCCTACTGAGGACCTGACGTATCCGAGTCCTTCACAACGAAGCCCACGCGCTGTCTTTCACGGAAGGGAAGAGGCTTCCGCTGTTTGTCTTCGTCCCATTTCGGTTTATTGGCTTACGCTCTTCTCAAAAAACTTTATCATCTATCTGTCTGTCTGTCTATCTATCTATCTATCTATCTATCTATCTATCTATCTATTATCATCTACCTATCATCTATTATCTATAACCTATTGATCATGTTTCTCTGGAAATCGCTATCTAATGCAAGTGGTGAACCATAAAATTGTCAGTGGTTAGGGCCGATTCGTTTACTGGTAGTTTTGATTTAGGACACTTGAGGACCGTGTTAGGAAATGTAAACTAAATTTATTTTGTGTCTGAGGCATGTATAATTTGATTCTCTCAATCATCTCCACCAAGAGTTGTCACAGGAAGTAATTACTTAGCTGCTTCAAAGATTAAGTGGGAAGAAGTCTGTATAGTGAGTGAAGAGATGGAGAAATTGGTAGAAAGAATAGAATTCTAGGAAATGAAGGCAGCACATATGAGTACAGACCTGGATTCCTGAAAGACCGTGACTTGTTCAGAAACATTATATTAATAGGAAACTATACTAGAAAAACTGATTTTTAGAAGAAAGTATCAGGTCATTGAATGATTTCTCAGCAAGTGTGGTATGGACGAAGAATCCACAGTGTTTCCTTGGGAGGCCCCTACTTCCTTAAAGGAAAAACCTATGTAAAAGTTATCAGCTATTAACAAATTATTTGTATTTTCAAATTCAAAACTAAATATGAATTCTGTACATTGATAACTCTTAAATAAAAATAAAACAACAGAAGAAATTTACAAATTATATACAACAGGAATACATAACCAATAAAATTCTAATTAACCACAATTAATTTAAGATGATGAATGACTGTTTTGTTGGAACTAAATTGCCACTTGCATATGGATATGGCACAATGCTCTGTTTGGGGACTGACTGCAGGTGGTTTCAAGTTCGGCATTGCTCAACTACTCTGCGTGTTATAGTGTCACAAATCCCCTACCACTTATCTCTTTGACCTATTGTATACATTCGGTAGTACCCATACCCTAACGTCTTTAGAATGAAGGGTTTTATTTACATACTAATTCTGTCTCTATTTTCTCTTTAGTCTACTAAAATAAACATAGTGTTACGTAAGTCTGAATTTAATAACTAAAATTTTCTATGATTTAAAAAACGAAAACCTACATTTTGAAAGTTCTGATACTCAAGGATACACAGTAGTCTGCTCTTATCTATGGGAAACATGTTCTAAGACCTCCGGTGACTGGCAATAAAGTTTAATTTATGAATCAGTCACATTATGAAGTTAACAACAACTAACAATGAAATAGAAAAAAATGTAAGAATCCCCTAAACATTAGGTGACCGTGCTCTCTCTCTCACAAGATCTTACTATACTGTGCAAACCCTTCTTGCAATGATGCGAGACGATAAAAAGCCTACGTGATGAAATGAAATGAGGTGAATGACACAGTATGTAAAATGAGGGTTAACTAAACACCAGTACTGTGATATCACGACAGTTGATCTGATAATAACCGAGGGGGATACTAAGTAACTGATGGATGGGGAGGTTATACAGCATGAGTATTCTGGACAAAGAGATGACTCACATCCCAGGGGGGACTGAACGATAGCATGGGATTTCACCACTCTACTCAAAATGGCTCAACATTTAGAACTTATGAATGGTTTATTTCTGGAATTTTCCATGTAATATTTTCAGACTGCAGTTGACCATGGGTAACTGAAACTGCGGTAAGCGAAACCATGGATACTGGCGAAGACTGTATCTGCATGTTGCAAAGAAAATGTGAGTCCTAAATGCAAGAAACTGTTATAGGAGAATTTTTTATTGTGGTCATTTTATTATTCTGATTTTAGATTATTTAATCCAAATTCTTTTTGTTCTCCTTATTATGTTTCTCATACTATTTTCTCCAGGAGATAAGCATGAAATTGTGAGACAGAATGTGTCATACAAACATAATGGAATACAGGGTCCAGCTTTAGCAATTGTATTTGGTTTGATGAACATAAGCAGAGGTTATTATGATTTTGTCCACAATTCAATTGAAAAAAGCAAATCAGTGTCATCCAGGGAATCTCCATAACACGAGCATGAGTTTACACGGAGTGATAATCTTCCAAATGAAGAAAGGTCAATGAGATAAGTCACCACTTAACAAATCTTTAAATTTCTCCATTTTGGCAAAGTTCCTAAAAAGGAAGCAAGGAGTGGCATTGAAGTGACTAATTCTTACCCTGATGAGCCCTTAAAAATGTCATTTACTATTACTCTTAATTACTATATATTCCACAAATGTTGACTATTTTTGGCTAACAGCAGCCTCACAGTCAAAGGATGGTGAATAAATATAATAATCTGTTCTGCTTTAACAGAAATCCAGTGTTAAAGCAAAATAAAATATTTAAACTAATCTGTATGACTCTGAGTGTCAATAAACTGCCCAACAATGTGCTAAAACTAGAGTGAAAGAGTTATTCCAAGAAGACAGATACTTTCCCAAGGAAATAAGTGATAATTTCCTTCAAAAGGAAGCGGTAATTTGGTATGATGTTCCAATGTGTTATTTGTACTTATTATCTAGATTCTACCAGGTCTGACTTCATATTGCTAAGAAACTCAGAAACTAGCAATGAATTCAGATGTCCTGAGCACGGCAAGCATTCCCCAGCGATGCTGTAATGCAAAGTCCTTTCTCTGAAGTTCTGCAATATGTGCCATATGTATCTCATGGTGTGTGTGTGTGTGTGTGTGTGTGTGT
>PVJL010011911.1:0-40070 GCA_004026885.1 Lyroderma lyra | reverse complement strand
AAAATGGATGGACCTGGAGATCATCATGCTTAGTGAAATAAGCCAGACAGAAAAAACAAAGAACTGTATGACTTCACTCATATGCGGAATATAAAACTGAAAGCAAAGAAAAAAAGAAATGAACAAACAAATAACCCATGGACACAATCAATAGTTTAATGTTTATTTGGGGACGAGTGGGTTAGGGAGGGGAGAAAGGAGAGGGGGTGGGAGAGGAGCGGGGGAAGCTAAATATAAGGTGATGGAAAGAGAAGTCACATTAGGTGGTGAACTTATTATACAACAAGTTGACAATGCACTGTAGAACTGTATGCCTGAAACCTATGCAATCCTTGCTAACAGATGTCACCCCAATAAGTCTAACAATAAAAATGAATTTAAAAGAATTCACCCATTTAAAATATACAACTCAATGATTTTTAGTGTATTCACGGTTATGTGCGACCATCACCACTATGGGTTCTTTCCATTGTCATAAATTTGTTGTTGCTCATGTTTACTTTTGTTTGTTTCTGAACTAATTCTATAGAGTATATTCTTTGTCATGAGTGGCCATTGAAGTCTCTGCTTGTTAGCTTAGTAATGGACACAAATTTCATTAAGTATCTGAAACCAGTAAGTCTCCTAGTCATTCCCGGAGAGCTCTGTGTAATGTTAGGGCACACCTTCAATGTTCAGCCAGGCAATTGACAACTCTGCCTTAGTCTACACTTCCTGCTTGCACAGACCCTCCTGGTCAGCCAGATCTGAGAGATTAGGGTCCTTTCAGGTCTTTCCTGGGCATGTGCACAGACCTACACAAGCAGTTGTCCTTATAGATTTCCAGGAATATGTTGGAGCTTTTCAGAGCCCCTGATGGTACCTCCTTCCTCAGTTTCTCTTTCTCCTGTTGTCCCTGTCTCTAGCTGTTGACAATTCTCTAGTTTAACTGAGACTTTTTAAAAAAATTTTATATGTGGGTAGTTCCCTGGCTGGGAATCGAACCCAGGCCGCAGCATTGACAGCGCCGAAGCCTCGCCACTACACCATCAGGGAACTCCCTAACTGAGACCTTTTAGGTTATAGGAAACAGTTACTCCTCAGTGAAGTCAACTGTAGCTCCCATGTGGGGCAATCAGGAAGACAGGCTTCAGGGCCTTGTCAGGCCACAAGAGGCAGAAAGGGGCCCAAGAAGCAAGTGCATGTAGACCCCTCTAGGTAGCCCTCTCATGGCCTCTCCCCAACTCCTGGGCAATCTGCTGTCTTCTCTCCTTGATAACCACATCCTCTGCTTACTCATTCATCCTTTCTGTTTCCTCTGAACCATTGCTTACTCATGGTCTACCCATATCATAACCTTTTAGCTTCTGTTCCTACACTTAACTGATGAGTCCCTCAGTGTACCCTAGTTTCAGTCACCAAGGAGAGGAAATCTTGTCTGATCTCATCTTCTCTTGCAGGCCACCTTATAGGATGCCATTAGGCCTGTGATTTCTTTGTCTTAGGTCAAGTGCTCACCGTGGTCCAATCAGCTCTTGCCAAACAAAAATAAAACATTTTTCAGGAGCTGTGGGTGGAAATCTCACTCAGAAGGTGCTGAGGATTGGCAAACATCATGAGTGACATCTCTAGGGCTGTCATATGCTATGGCAGAGCATAACAATCAAGAGCACAGTGTTTGAAGCTAAACTACCTTGATTTGTATCCCAGCTCCCTCACCTGTGTTCTTGGGCAAGTTAACCTCTTGCGACCCCAGTTTCCTTATCTCTAAGAGGGTTGGTAATAATAACCATACCTACTGCAGAAGGATTAAATGAATTAGTGCATGTAAAGTACTTTGAACAGTGTCAAACATATAATGAGTGCCCAATAAGTGCTAGAAATCATTATCCAGCCACCCAAGGTAGAAAATGCAGACTCACCTTTCTCTTCTCTTTGGATCTCTCACTCCCAATGTCGCTACATTCTATCAATTCTATAGCCAGAATGCCTTTAAAGATACCATCTGGATTGCCTCATTGTTTATCTTTGAGAACCTGGCAGGCACCTCCCAGCTGGCATCCTTGCTTTCATGTCTCCCCACTTCAATCCAATCTACGTGCTGCCTCCAAAATCATTTTTCTAAAATGCATATCTGATCATGTCACTTTCCTTTTTGAGAAAACTCCAGTAGCTTCCAATGCCTATATGATAAAGTTTAAGCTCCTTAACATTCCCAGGTTTGTCCCAACTTCACTTAAGACAGGACAATGTTTTGACCTGTTATTTCATAGCTCTCCTGGGATGGCTCAAGAGGTCCTGCTTGGTGACAAGGGAGGAACAGGTTGGGAGGGCCATCCCTCAGAATGGGTGGAAGGAGGCAGAGAAGGCAAAGGACAGCAGGAGTAGATATTGTCAACTCTACGAGCAATAGGGGTGCTCTGCTTTGTGGCAGTGCCCTGAGAAGGTGCCCAAACCCCAAAGAGCTGGTTGGCTGGCACACCTGAGGAATAGGACTCCAGGCTCCAGGACTGCCAGCCAGAAAAGATTCCTGGACCCCCACATCAATCACAGCACTGTCTTGGAAAATCCGAAGGCCTCCAAACTGATATGTGGGCTGAGTACTACTATAACTGCAGAACCATCTCATAATGGTCCTGTTCTGTTTCTAACAAGTACTAAGTTGCCTTTCAGAGTCAACAGACCAAAACTACAAGTCATGCAGCCAAGGCCTGCACAGAGGAGAGAACTTTAACCTCTAGCTGCACCTGGAACCAAAGAACTGGGACATGGAGTTCCCTGGTGGTGTAGTGGCTTATGGCTTCGGCTCTGTCACTGTCAGTGCTGTGGCCTGGGTTCGGTTCCCATCCAGGGAATTACTCACATACAAAAAGAAAAAAAAAAAAAAAGAACTGGGACATGACTGGAACTTGAACACCAGAACCCTTTCAGAAGCGAACAATCTGTTCTACAGGAAGATCCGGTACTGAAGACCCTTACTATAAATGGCCAAATTCCAAAGCTCCAATCAAAATCTGCACCACCAGCACATCTGCACACCACTCTATTCCCCCTAACTCTCAACCTTTGTCTTTAGAAACTTTTTATTAAAAGCCATCAGGGAGTTTTGGTTTTAATTACCATATTTTCCACACTATAAGGAGCACCTAAGAGCCTTAAATTTTCTCAAAAATCGGCCATGCGCCTTATGTATGGGTTAAGTACAGAAATAGATCCCATAATTGATACTGCACTCTATAATCCAGTGCGCCTTATGATGCAGAAAATACGGTACTAGCTTTCCATTCTCCTTGCTTGGCACCCTGCAAATAAAATGGCTTTAATTTCTCTATCACAAAACTCAATGTTCAGTGTTTGACTTTGTTTTGCATCAGGCGGGCAGACTCTCATTCAGTTCAGTTTGGTAACACTATTATATTGACTTAAAGAAGGACGTGTTCTTTTACACCGAATGTAAGTTGACATGGACTAGAAATATCTGTGTTCCCCACTGATTCTGTTTGCTTTGAAAAAAGGAAGCTAGGAGACCAAATTATTTTGTGGGAAGCTTACTTAGCAAAAGTGGTAGACATGCTTACTCAGTCCCCTTCTTCCCTTTCCCCTTAACAACAGCACCCCAATATTATTGGGGGTAGTAATGTGTCAGATAGAAAAGGATGTTCCCAGCCTCCCTGGCATCTAGAGATGACCTGTAAGATGTAAGTGGAGGTGATGGGTGAGGTTTCTAAGAAAGGTCTTTTGTCCCTTGCCCTTCCCCTACTTTCTGCCTGGGATGTGAGTGTGATGATAGATTTCCAGCAACCATTTTGTGATCTGAGGGTTGAAGCCACCCTAAGGATGAAGGACTAAACAGGCAGAATAAAACCTGAGTCCAGATGCCTATGGAGCTACCAATTAGCCCTGGTCTGCTTATCTGTGGACTTCTTTTAAATGAAAAAGAAATGAACTTGTATTTTGTTTAAACCACATATTTATTTTTTTGTTTTTTGTTTTGGTCTTACTTCTTTTTTATTTTAGACTTATTGGGATGACATGGATTAATAAGAATTACATAGGTTCCAGGTGTGCAATTCTACAGTCCATCGTCTATGTGTTTTTTGTTTGACTGGCCACAACTAATCCTAACTGTAAAGCAAGCACAAAATCAAAAGCTTAAGAAGGAATGGGGGGGGAAAGGTTTAGGAAGGAGACTAGCCCAGAAAAATAATTCATACAGGCCAGAGTATGAATGTAGAACCCTAGCTGTCCATCCCAGAAGCCACCTGTGGCAGTAGTCTCAAAGATGGCCCCAGTAATTTTCACCTCTGGGTATCCACTCTCTTGTGTACACCCTTCCCACAATGACTAGGGTTGGCCAATAGGATACGGTGGAAGTGACAGTACATGACTTCTGAGGTTAAACCATAAGAGACACTGCAGCTTCCACCTTGTCTCTCGTGGATCACATGTTCTGGGGAGAGTCAGCAGCCGTGTTGTAAGGAACTCTCACAGCCTTATGGAGAGGCCCATGTGATGAGGAACTGGAGCTTCCTGCCAACAGCCAGCTATGTGAATCAGCCATCTTGGAAGTGGATGCTCCAGCCAGTCAAATCCCCAGAGACTGCAGCCCAGACTTGATTGCAACCTCATGAGAGACCCCCAAGTCAGAACCACCCTGAGAGCCACTCCCTGACCCACAAATGCTGTGAGACAATAAGTGCTTATTGTTGTGTTTTTTTGTTGTTGTTTTGGTTTGGTTTTTTTACTGCTCCAGTCAATGAAAGGGAAACTTTATTGAAGCCGCAGTGCCAAGGGGTTTGAGCAAGAGGCCGCCCTGTGGGCTGAGGAGGTGGTAGAAGGGCCTTATTTGACCTTCTTCTTGTGGGTAGGTTGTTCATGTGGCCACACTTCTTCTTGTAGCAGTTGACAGCATGGGGATGCAGGCAAGCATAACACCTGTGGCAGATCATCTTGTCACAGTTGTACTTCTGGGCAAGCTGGCGGAGGGAAGGCTCGATGATGCCACCCCGCAGACCAAGTGCACGGTGCACTCTTTCTGGATGTTATAGTCTGAGAGAGTACGGCCATCCTCCAGCTGTTTGCCCACAGAAATCAGATGCTGCTGGTCAGGTGGGAGGCCCTCCTTGTCTTGGATTTTAGCTTTGACATTCTCAATAGTGTCACTGGGCTCAACCTCAAGTGTGATGGTCTTGCCCATCAGGGTCTTCACAAAGATCTGCATCTCTGTGTCTGTTCTGCCACCTCGTTGAGCTTATTGTTGTTTTAAGCTAAGTTTTGTTACACAGCCATTGTGTTACCGGTAAAATGGGGTGTCCTCGTCGGTGTGGTGTCCAGGTCCTTGGGATCTCGAGCAAAGAACTGAACGAGACACACACCAAAGTGTTGAGGTGAAACAAAGAGACAGTTTATTGAAAGAAAGTACACTCCTAAGAGGTAGGAGCCTGGAAAATGGCTCAAGAGCCCCGATTAACAAGGCTTTGGTACTTTTATTTTCTTCGGCAGTAAGGGTTACGCCCATCTGGGTGTGGGGTCTTTTGATTGACATGGGGCCTATTACATAACCCCTTCTAACTGCGCATGTTCTTTCCCAGAGTTCAGTCTGTTATGATGATATTAATGAACTTCCGAGCATATGTATGACATTACAATGATGGTATAATGAGGCCCAGGTGAGATGAAAGTCGTTATAACTCTCACTGTGCAGGCGTTAGGAACTGGCTCAAACTGGTGGACTTTTTGTGCCCTCTGACTTCCCTGTATTTGCCTGGAACTCCCTCCTATGGCTGCCTGGCCTGGGGCAGGGATTACTAGTGAAAGGGTGGTATTGGGGTGGTGACTATTTCAGGTGCACCATGTAATGGGTCCCGAGATTCCCCTATTCTATCAGCCTTCCTCACATTCTCTTGAGAGATGTGATCCCCACAAATCTCTGTGGGAAGCTGAGGGACTGGGGGGTCTCATCTTTCGTATCTGCTTCCTGTTGAGGATGGTCGTTGTCCCTACCTGTTGGGGATCCACGGAGCTCTCACCCTATCTAATCTAAAAGGGGAAGTGGGGGTTCCCTGGTGGTGTAGAGGCTGGGCTTCGATGCTGTCAAAGCTGTGGCCTGGGTTCGATTCCCAGCCAGGGAACCACCCCCCCCCCGAAAAAAAAAGTTGAGGGGAAGGGATCTGCCATGTTGACTTCCTTGGTCGAAATGGGCTGGAAGCCCTGCTGGGGTATCAGTTGTATCTCAGTGGTCCTAGATGAGGAGAAATTAATTAATAGTTTAAAAAGCAAAAAAAAAAAAAAAAAAAACAAAAAAAAAACAGTGACCCAAGAAATAGGTCCCAAAGCCCCTGTCACTGGGCGGTTTTGAGATAGAAAGTCCGTGAGCCTGCAGCCTGTTGACTTTTAGCTGGTCATTCAGGTGTTATCACCTGTCAGGTCCAGAAAGGCCTGGAAGGGGTGCTTGCTTGTAGTGATTGTACTCAGTAAGCTGGAGACATGAGCTACAACTTTTGGAGTAATTATCTATGGGGCACAGTCTGTTGCTCAAGGTGAGGAGCCAGAGAAAATTGATCAAGGAGGCAATTAAGACTTTGAATTAGGAAAAAGGTGAAACTGAGAGCTAAAGAACAAGGAAAAGGAGTATGTAGTGAGGTGGGGAGAGGGCTCCTTTGTTTGGCCCACATCAATTAGCTAAGCAATATACCACCACACAGGGACCTCTTGGCCAGCCTACATCTTGCCTGCTCTGAGGGGCAGTGGACTCTGGAGCAGAGCTCCCAGCCAGAGTGCCATGGCTCTCTAGGTGCTGGAAATGGGCTGCAGGCCTGCCCCAAGAATTAATGGTTGTACATTTTATGGTAATTTTATTTGACTTTTATACAAACTCCATATTTTATATCATAACTAATTCTTTTTATTACCATAATTATAGACAATAAAGGAAATGTGATAGTCTTTTCCTTTACCGAGCCTCTTCTAGGCACTCTCAAATGAATAATGCAAATATTATAATTTTTCAGTGTATGAAAAGGTTAGGAAGCCCTGGTCTAGACTCCCTACTAGCCACTTTCTCCTATTCCACTTTCCTGGAGTAAGGCCATGAAGGAATTAGAGGGAACCTCCTTCTTGGGTGCACTCTCACAGGTCCCTGAGACGACCACCCTAGAGAACTTGGCTGTGGCCCAAGTGTCTCAGCTGAAAGCTCAGACCATCCTCCCTTGCACAGGATAGAGGGTAGGGCTGGTGGCCGACGTGAAGTGTTGGCGTTTCATTGTCTGTGGGATTAGCGCTACTTCTCCGGCAACACCACCTGGTTAGACAGCAGCCAGGGTTGGGATCTGTTCTGGAACGCGGGGTAGCCCCGGGGAGGAAAGCTTGCTAATCAGAAATGGCCTGTGGCTGTACTTCTCCGCCTACTCCTTTGCAGCATCAGGCATTCTCTAGGTGAGCTTCCGGCAGCAGCAGCTTCTGGGAACTGGTTAGAAATGCGAAATCTCACCTAACCCTAGACCTATTGAATCAGAAACTCTGGGGGTGGGGCTGAGCAGTTTGGGCTTTAATGAGCTCTCCAGGGGATTCGGATGCTGCTCAAAAGCGAGAACTTGCAAAGCTCCTTTAAGTCTTTCCGGGGATTTCATTAGAGTGCAGATTTCCTGCTCACGAAGTCACTCAGCAGGGCTAGCGTTGACCAGAGCAGCCTCTGCAGTTCCGGAGCTAGGCTGGCAGGCACCCTGGGATCTCAGCACTGCTAGCTAACCCCTAGAGCTCCTGGCAGGGGAATGGGGATCACTGATCCCTTAGGAAACTGGGTAGATGGAGGCAGACTCATAAACACTGCAAAGAAATAAATTCTACAGTGCGTCCTTCTGAATGATGAGATCATGAGTAGAGATTTCTGCATCGTTCTTTTTTTTTTTTACCCTCAGGTGTAAATCAGTACTCCTCTGTGCTATATTAACACTGATCCAGGTAAGGTGAGTGCGTGTTTACGTTATTTTATCTCACTCCCCACTCGCACTCTCCTCTTCCCCCATAGACAATGGCTTTGACAGAGTAGATCGGAAGATAGATATGAGCAGGAAAACTGAGAAATTGTCCTGGTCCATTATCAGCTGCCTCTAAATTAAAAGATAAAATCATCAAAAGAGGAATACAAAGAAAGGAACTTGCCTGTTAGGAGGCTCATTAACAGATGCCTCTAAATTAAGGAGGAAAGGAATGCAAAGGAAGCAACTGTCCGGTTGGGCCCCAACCCCCACCCCTGATTAGATATCCCTAAAATAAAGACACAAAGTCTTCAGGGAAGAATTGCAGAATAAGGAATCAGCCCTGGCCCATTATCAGCTATCCTCAAATGGAAAAGATAAGATAGATGATCAGAGAAATGCAGGACAAAGGAGAAATAGCCCCACTTATCCAACCATAAGTCCTGCTTCCCAGAATTACGCTATTATGTAGCTTTGATTCTTTCAAATGAATCACAGAAGAGGGAAAGGGGGGGAAACTTCCACCACAGATATAAACGCCCCCAAACAGTGTAAGAGGAGACTGCTTCCCTCTCTTGGGTCAGCCTGCTCCACATCTCTCAGTGTACTTTCGTTACTAATAAACTCTTAACTGCCCTTTTTTTTTTTTTAACCCTTAACTATCTTATGCTTTCACAAACTGTCTTTTGACTGAATTCTTTCCTTCAAGAGACAAGGACTGAGGAAAAAAATCACCCATTCACAGTAACAATTTTAATGTCAATCTTTTTCTTCATAGATGCTCTTGCAAAATTAGTATTGCTATTCTCCATGAATGTATTTTTTTGTTTTAATGTAATGTAAATTCTATAGCCGTGTAACATACATATGAATAAATGCACATATCTCAAATGCACAGCTGCATAAAGTTTCACAAAGTGAACACACCATGTTACCAGCTCCCCATTCACGAAAAAGGATATAAGCAGCGCTCCAGAAGGGCCTCGTGCCTCCTGCAAGTTGGCAGAGTGGGCAGGAAGGTAGATGTGAGCGGGGAGGGGAGGGACTGGTCCATTATCAGCTGCCTCTAAACTAAAAAGATAAAGGAAAGGAACGTGGGAAGGGAAACTTGGCTGTTAGGAGGCTCATTAACAGATATCCTTAAATTAAGGAGGAAAGAAATGCATAGGAACGAACTGGCCTTCCTATGTCCCCCACCCCCACCTCACTAGATACCCCTAAAATAAAGACACAAAGTCCTCAGGAAAGAAATGCAGAATAAGGAATCAGCCCTGGCCCATTATCAGCTATCCTCAAATGGAAAAGATAAGCTAGATGATCAGAGAAATGCAGGACAAAGGGGAAATAGCCCCACTTATCCAACCATGAGTCCTGCTTCCCAGAACTCTATTATGTAGCTTTGCTCCTTTCAAATGAATCACAAAAGAGGGAAAGGGGGAGAAACTTCCAACTATAAGTATAAAACCCCCCAAACAATGGCGGGGGTGGGGGGCTGCTTCTCACTCTCAGGTCAGCCCACTCCACCATCTCAGAGTGTACTTTAACTTTTTAACTTTTCTATAATAAACTTGAACTTTTCTATATTTTCACGAACTGTCTCTGAATTCAGTCTGAATTCTTTCCTTGGAGAGACAAAGAACAGAGGAAAAATCACCGTTTCACGGCAACAAAGTCACTACCTCTCAAAAGGTAATTGGTATCTGAACTTCCAAAAGCGTAGATCGGGTTTCCTGTTTCTGAAATTTAGATAAATGACACCTGTATGGATGTATTTTGAATTGCATTAATGGTATTGGGTTATATATTTTATCCTATTTCTTACCTTTCTTTCACTAAGGACTGAGTTTTTCAGATCCATTCCTGTTACTGTGCTTCTGGTTGTTGCGTGATATTCCAGGTGTGCCCCCACCCCACTGAACCGGGTCCCCATGACAGACACCCAGATTACCCGGGAGTCCCTGCCACCATAAACAGCACTGCAGTGGACACCTCACAAGCATCCCTCACGGGCCCGTGCCAGCAGTCCTATGTGCAGAGAAGGGTTAACACGGCAGGCCTCAGTGCGTTTCGTTAGAAAGGCCTGCTTCCTAGGTTGGCCCTTGGCTAGTGTCTGGAAATCTGGATTTCAGGAGTGTTCCCACCATTCCCTACCTGCTAAGGGGGGCTCTCCCTGCCCAGTCTCCTTATGCAAACAATGTGGTTTGTGCTGAACCCCTGCTTTCCTTCTGGGAGTCTGGAACTTGGGTACGTGCCCAGCAGAGGGTACCTCTGTGACCAGCCCACAATAAAAACCCTGGGCGCTGAGTCTCTAACAAGCATCTCTGGTCAGCACCATTTCATGTGTTGTCACAACTCATTGTTGGGGGAATTAAGTGCATCATACGTGTCCCCCACAGGGAGAGGATTCTTAGAAGCTTGTGCCTGGTCTCTCCCAGACTTCACCCCATGTGCCTTTCCCTTTGTTGATTGAGCTGCATGCCTTTTCACTGCAATAAATCACAGCCACGAGTACAACTATTTGGGGAGTCTTGTGAGCCATCCCAGTGAATTATCAAACCTGGGGGTGGTCTAGGGGATTCCTGCTGCACCATCTTCTCCTCTTCCTTTACCCTACCATGACTCAGCTTAGCCTGGGAGACTGAAACTTACCCTAGCCCTTACCTTAGCCAGGTAAATAGAAACCTATCCTTGACCAATCAGTAGTGACCACCCATTCTTTCCTCTGCATTTTGCCTGCCAACCCTCCTACCTATATAACTTCCCTCCCAACGGTCGGAGCTGCTGTTCTCCCATTGCCAGGCAGCCCGGCAGGTCACGTAATAAAGCTTGTAAGTACCGCCCGGTGTTTCGGCTCGTTTCTATCATCTCTGACATACGTACTCAGTAGGGATTGGCTGGCTCATACAGAATGCATATATGAAAGCTCGCCAAGTCTTGTTCTGCCTTCTCTTCCCCCTTCCCCCTCTCCCCTTCTGTCTCTCCAGCTTCTTACCTATGACTTTCTTTGCACTCTTCCTACATCAGCTCGGTAAGTCATTTGTTCGTGTCACAGTGTCTCTGCCCGTACTCTGCCTAGAATGCCATTCTCTCCCTTCACTCGCCTTTCTGATCACTTCTTCAAAACTAGACTCACTACTCACTTTCAAGACTTCCTGCCACCTTGAGGAAGTTTCTAGGGGGCCAGTAGGATGTCACTTCTGAAATGAAAGACAAGTTGTACCACCTTGTACCACCTACCATCAAGAAAGAGGCACACACAGACACACACAGTCACTCTCTCTCTCTCTCTCTCTCTCTAGCTGGCTGCTCTGACCCAATTGCGGAATAACCCATAGGCCGCCAGTTCTGAGGGGCCCAGAGCAAGAGACGGCTCTGATGTGGTCGAGGCTTCAGTCCAAGCCTCTCTGCCCTTTAGGTGGATGGTACGTGCTGTGTGGAACTCCTGGTAAACCCAGGTAAGAGACTCACACAGGTGCCCAGGGTTTAAGACAAGTTGTGTCCCCTTCTGCAGCCAAGTGTTCTCCTCACTTCCCACTGGATGCCCGATTGTAGAACATCTTCAAAATTCGGTTCACCACGTAATTTTAGGAACCTTTCCATACATAAATATACTCGGTGTTCTCAAGTTTCTTGACTGAATTTGTGTTTTATTAAACTGGACTTGTAGCCATTTGTCTTGTGAAGTGATCCGCCTCTGTTGAGTTGGTCTCCCAACTAGTTGTGTGATATTGCACAAGTTAACCACTCTGTTAAAGAAAAAAAAAAGAGAATAACACGACCTTGCATTGGTGGTTTGAAATAAAGTATGCAAAAGGCTTAGCACAGGGGGCCAAAAACTGGCAGTGTTTACTGTTGTTAGAACTACGTTGTTAGAAAACCAGTATGGTGCTTCCTCAAAGAATTAAATATAGAACTGACTATATGGTCCAGCAATTTCACTTCTGGGTGTAAAAATCCAGCTATAAATGCCTCTTTTTTACATTACATGGCTGGATACTTTCCGGACAGCCCTCGTATATCTGAAAGAGTGGAAAGCAGGGGCTCAAACAGAGATGTGCATATCCATATTCATAGCAGCTTTATTCACAATAGTCAAAAAGAAGGAGCAATCCGATTGTCCACCCACGGATGAAGGAATAAACAAAATTTGGTGTATACACACAATGGAATATTATTCAGCCTTAAAAAGGGAGAAAATTCTGACACATGCTACAACATAGATGAAAGTTGAAGACATTATGCTAAGTGAAATACAAACTCTGACAATTAAGTTTGAGATATTACCCTAGAAAAAATGCTACATACCTCACTGCTGAATGTGACTACTATGCTCACCTTCGAAGTACTCCCCTTGGGGAGTGCACTGACTCTAAGTGCTTAGTCTACCCTTCAAAGCAATTTTGGAACTTTTCTTCTGGAATGGCCATCAGAGCTGTCATCATATGACCCCCTTGATGTCCTGAATGTCATCAAAATGTCTTCTTTTCAATATTTCCTTTATCTTTAGGTAGAGAAGAAAGTCATTGGAGGCCAGATTAGGTGAGTAGGGAGGGTGTTCCAACACAGTTAATTGTTTGCTGGCTAAAAACTCCCTCACAGACAGTGCTGGGTGAGCTGGTGCATTGTCGTGGTGCAAGAGCCATGAGTTGGCAAAAAGTTTAGGTCATTTTTGTCTAACTTTTTCACGTAGGCTTTTCAGCACTTCCAAATAGTAAACTTGGTTGACTGTTTGTCCAGTTGGTACAAATTCATAATGTACAATCCCTCTGGTATCAAAAAGAGTTAGCAACATCCTTTTAACTCTTGATTTGGACTGACGGAACATTTTTGGTTGTGGAGAATTGGCTGACTTCCATTGTGCACTTTATTGGGGTGGGGAGGGTAGTTCCCTGGCTGAGAATCGAACCCAGGCCGTGGTGTTGAGAGTGCCGAAGCCTAGCCACTGCACCACCAGGGAACTCCCTCACTGTTGCCAAGTTTAACAAGAAATTTAATGTTTGTTCATTGCTCTATTTCAAGCTCCGACATTGTCATGACAGCACACAAAAACACACAACAACAGTAATAAACACCACTCAGCAAGACACTGCCACATGTCGACACGAACACAGCTCTGCAACAGATATACCAAGGTTATGAAACCATACCAAGTTGTTTGTACAGTGCTGCCAATGTAAGCCCACGGTGGCAAGTCCACGAACTTAATTGTCAGACCTTGTACTCATAAACCAGACACAAAAGGGCAAATATTATATGATTCCACTTGTATCAGGTAATTAGAGTAGTCAAATTCATAAAGACAGAAAGTATAATGGTAGTTGCCAGGGACTGGGGGGAGGGGAAATGGAGAGTTATTTTTAATGGGCACGGATTTTCAACTTGGGAATGATAACAATGTTCTGGAGATGTATGGTGGTGATGGTTACACAACAATGTGAATGTACTAAATTCTACTAAATGGTACACTTACAAATGGGCAAAGTGGTAAGTTTTATGTTATATTTTACTTTATCCCAAAATATATGCAAATAAAATGTAATTAGGATTTTAAAAAACTAAATTGTTAACTTTGTAAAAGCAGCGAGTGCATCTTTTAATTCTTTAGTGTCAGTCAATGAAAAATATTAATGGAAGGCTGACAACCATATGATATCTAAGATATTTGTCCTCACAGAATTCATGTTCTAGATGAGTCTACCTCTCTACATAGTGCCTGGTGGAATGTGTCAGACACAGGGCGAGGGCTTGTTGAGTGGTGACCAATATTTGCACAGTACTTTTTTGCTGTCAGCTCAAGGTCAGGTTGTAGGTTTTTCTGTTTATCTTCATGCCTATGGCAGCCAGCCTCTAAGATGGCCTCCAAGATGACCTCCGGTGATCTTTGCTTCTTGGTATTCATGCCTTTGTGTCATCCCCTCCAGTTGAGTGTGGGCTGGACTTAATGAATAGAATAAGGCAGAAGTGATGGTCTGTGATTGGGAGACCAGGTCATAAAAGGCAGAGTGGCTCATCTCAATATCTCTCTCTCTCCCTGATCACTCACACTGTGGGAAGCCTTGTCTGGAGTAGCCCTATGGAGAGGCACACATGGTGAGGAACTGAGGCCTCTTGCCAACAGCCATATGAATAACCTTAGAAGCAGAGCCTCTAGGCCCAGACAAGTCTTGGGAGAGTGCAGTCCTAGCTGACAGCTTGACTGCAGCCTTTCCCACAAGACCCCCTAAGCCAGAGCACCCTCAGAAACCATATGCAATAATCACTGTCCATTGCTTAAGCTATTAAATTATGTAGTGATTTCTCACATAGCAGTATATAACTAATATCTTTCCCATCACAGTGTAGTGTTTAATTATTAAACTCTGGAACTAGACTGTCTAGCCTTAAATCTTGGTTAGGCCACTTCCAAGCTGTGTGACCTTGAGCATGTAACTTAATTTCTCTGTGCCTCAGCTTCCTCAATTATACAGTGGGGGAATGCAACTATTATCTACCTCATAAGGCTGTGAGGATTAAATAAATACGTATAAAGTGATCAGCAAGGTGCCTAGAATATAATTATTATATAATAGCAGTAAATGTAAACTGCTATTGTTGTTATTATTATGGCTGACAGGCGAATGCTGCAGAGACAGCACGGGGATTAAGTCAGGGAAACACCCGCCAATAAGTCTTAATAGCACAATGCCCATGACTTCCAGAGAAATAAGGGGGAGATAAGTTATTGCAGGTGCTCTGGAAGTAGATTTCCAGAGTTTTGCTTCGATGCAGAGCATTGCTGGGCTCTTCTTACTTGAGATGTGACCAAGCTACTGTGGGGGTGGGGGTGGGATGGGGGAGGCAGCCTTCAGGATGGTTCCATGGATGCCAGGCTTCAGGGTCATGTCCACTCTTCTGAGTATGCGTCCCGAGGGTTTGAACACCCCTGCTCTGGAAGATGAAGGCAGAGAACGCTTTAGACAGTTTGAACTGTGGCTCAAACTGGAGGTGCTGGGATTTCTAGTTTTCAGTATTCAGTGAATGTTAGCTTCCCTTTTCCCAAAGGAAAAACATTTGATTCCAACTTATTTGTAAGCCGGCAGTAAGCTTTTTTTCCCCCCTTCAATTAGAAGGTATTAAGTACTGTGTACACTAAAGGAGAGAGGGATGAGAAAACAAAAGAAACTCGTACCATAAAAGTCAAATGAATTACTAAGTGAAAGAACCAATCTGAGTGGTTTACATATCGTATGATTCCAACTCTGACATTCTGGAAAAGACAAAATTATGGAGACAGTAAAAGAATCAGTGGTTGATGGGTGAGAAGGAGGGATGAATAGATGGAGCACAGAGGCTCACTGGAAATATTCTGTATGATACTATAATGATGGATACATGTCATTCATTATGCATTTGTCCAAGCCCACTGAATGCACAACACCAAGAATGAACCCTAATATAAATGATGGACTCTGGATGATAATGATGTGTCAACATAGGTTCATCAATCATACTCAATATACCACTCTCGTGGGGGATGTTGGGGCAGGTGTCGATAATGGGGGAGGCTGTGCATGTGTCCTGGGCAGAGGGCATATGGGAAATCTTTGGACCTCCCTCTCAATTTTCCGGAAACCTAAAACTGCTCTAAAAAACAAAACCTATTTTTTTTTAAACTAAAATGAGAAAGAAAGCGTTGATTCAAGGGCATGCTATTTAGAGCTCTGTTGAGCACAAGTAGCAGATGTTTTAAGCTCACTGAACCCGAGAAGGTTATTGTTATGGAAGATGGAAGCAAGCTGCAGTGGGCCTGGGAAAGTCCTGAAAGGCAGCAGGGAGCTCAGGCCGAAGCAAAATTCCTGTGGCCTGGCCCTTGGTATGCTAACATCTCTTTATTCCCCCCTCCCCCTCTCCTCAGGCCTGCAGCCTCCCGTAGCTCCCCTATTTACTCAGAATGGTCTCTGGCTCCTGCTGTTCTCTTTCTCCGTCTTAATCCTAAATTCCTGGGCGAAGGGGACTCTGGTGGTTGTAGTACCTTGGGGGAGGTGTCTGCTTACTGCCCCAGCAACCGTGGCCTCGGTGAGTGGAGGCGGGCGCACGGTACAAAGGAAGCTGCCAGGAGCTCGTCCCTGCAAGAAAGCGGGTGCGGGGCCGGTAGTAGGAGGTGTGTAGGGCTGGGGGCTTTCAGCACGGCCTAGTTCTGTGACATGAGTCAGTCGTCCCCCAGGAGCAGGAATGTATGTGACTTTCTGTGCTTGCTCCTGGTGAATGCTTTCCCTTTTGGTTTAAGTCCTTGCAGGGGTGGATTTGGAGAGGGGCATTGAAGGGATTCTTTACCGCCAACCAGCCGTTAATTGGTCCTTCTTATGTAACTAAAAAGCCTCCGAGAGGATATTAGAATTCTGCTTGCTTCCTTTTGTTTCCATTGCAGTAGGTTATTTACTAATGAGTGTGCAAAAAATAAAAACTAGAAATGAAGTAATAAAATAACCTTGTTTATGTTCTAGTCCGCGTGTTCTGTGTGCTCATTTGCAGGTCGGCGTGGGGAACCGGAGCGCCGGGCCACGGGGAGGGGGCCGGACCCTGGGTGTCAGCACGTTCCGCTGCGGATGCGACAGGCCAATGCAATTCATTCCTCTTCCTCCCTCCCTTTCGTCTCCACCCTCCCCTCTCTCTCCCTCCCCGCCTCCTTCCCCCAGCGGGTTCTGGGAGTCCTTGCAAGGAAAGGGCTTTCTGAGGGAGGGTGGCTTCCAGGTCAGAGAACTCGCATCAGTCATTCCTTGAGGAAGGCGGGACCAAATCGACAAGGCGTCTGAAACTCGGGTTCTAGACGGCCCGGGAGGCGCTCACCGCGAGCCCAAGCCTCTCTCCCCCACCTCCCTTTCGGCCCGGCTCCCCGCCGTCATCTGTGCTGCGCCCCTTCAATTCGGGGTTGCACGTGGGTCGGTCGATCGGAGTTAGAGGGTGCCGGGGTTCCCGGAGAGTGTGACTCAGAGGGGCCGAGATTCCCGGCTCCCCGAAGCCTTGGAGCCCCAGGGCGACCGAGAGCTCCAAAGCGGCGCGCCTGCCATCCGTCCCCTCACAAGGGCGATCGAAGGATGGCCTCCGTTGGCCAAAGAAAAGCTTCTAGCCCCTCCTGGGTTGGTTTGGAAAGGTTCCTAATTCAGGCAGGTTCGCCAGTTCCGGCCCCTCCTAGCCCCCTCAACCCCCCACCCGGAGGCCGGAGCCCTCGCCTTTAGGCTGACGAGCCTGCGTACCATCACCACCAGAGCCCTCGGCAGGAGGGAGGGAGGGAGGGCGGGCACTGCAGTCTGCCGGGGACGTCGGACACGGTCCTCCTTCCACCCCAGAGGCCGGGGTGCGGAGCCGGGACTCGGCCTGTGGGAGCTCCGCCTGATGGGGGCGCGAGCTTCCTTTGTAGAGGTTTCTGGATGTGTGTGGTCAGGCCCAGCTCTTCATTCTTTTTCACCTCATGACACAACCAGGAAATTTATATATCTCTCCGACATTCTGGGGTGAATTGGAGAGTCAAATGAGGTCTGATGTGGAAAATATGTACTTCACTCTGTGTGTTATGCAATCATGTAAAAAAATTAAGGATTATTAGAAAAGATGTTGCAAGGGCAGCATAGGGCATATAGTCAATACATTGCAATAACTATAGATGGTGTCACATGGGAACCAGATGTATCAGAATAAGGATTTTGTAAGTTACATCACTATCTCATCACTGTGCTGTACACATGAAACTTATATTGCATGTCAAGTGTAACTGAAAAATAAAAATAAATGAGAAAAAAATACGTTGTTTCAAGTATTGTCATGTACCCTATAATGACCTTTTGGCCAACCACAGACCATAAAAACAATGGTAGTCCCATAGATCATAATGGAGCTGAAAAATGCCTATCACCTAGTGATGTCATACCTGTAGACATTAAGACAGATATGACATCACTAGGTGATAGGCATTTTTCAGCTCTATTATGATCTATGGGACCACCATTGTTTTTATTACTCAGTGTTTGTGGTTATGCTGCTGTAAACAACCCACTGCTCTGTCAGTCAGATAAAAGTATACCACGTAGAATTACAGTAGTTGACTGCACCATCTAGGTTTGTGTAGATGTTCTCATGGTGAAACCACCTAATGATACATTTTTTCAAAACATAGGCACCTTTAAGTGGCTCATGACTGTATGCATATACACTTTTCTAATGAAATCTTTCCAGCCCTCCTTTTTAGTTTTTACTTTTAACTATGGGAAATTTCAAACATATACAAATATAGATGAATAGATAATGAATCCCCACCTTCAACAATTATCAAGGTTGGCCAATTTTGTTTCATCTCTACCTCCACCCACTTCCCCCTCCTATCGTAACTTTTTTATTTTTTAATGATAAACTGAACTTGTGTTTCAGTTAACCTTTGCTGTGTAACAAGTCACAGCAAAGTGTAGTAGCCCAAGACAACAATAGTTTATGATTTGTCGTAATTGTAGTGGTTGACTGGGCACTTCCTCTGCAGGTTTTGACTGGACTTCCTGAAGAAGGAGGTTCAGCTGGACTGGAAGGTCCAAGAGAGCCTCACATACCTGGCTGTGGACTGGGACTCCTTAGGTCTCTTCTCCTCCATGCTTCTCATGTTCTAGTAGGCTAGATGGACTTCCTTATATGGCCACCAGAACCTTCCAAGAGAAGCAAAGCAGAAGCCTCAAGCTTCCTGACTTCTGGGAGTCCCAAGTCACTTCCTCTCCCTTCTATTGGTCAAAGCAGGTCACAAACCCAGCTCAGACTCTGGTGGTGGTGGAGGGAGGTGGAGAAATAGACCTACCCCTGGATGGAAAGAGAGAAGGGCAGGAATACCTTGTAAAGGGAATACTAGCAGGGGAGGGATTGGTGGACTTCAACCAATCTACCACAGTTTGCTTTCATTAACATAACTTTTTATATGAGCTTTTATGCTTGCATCAGCCACACACAATTCCTGATCTAGACTTTATAATGATGAACACTTCGAATGCTTGATAGTCACCATCAAGGAGAAATTTGGTAGCACAGGTAAGCAGCTGACATTTTTCATCATCCATTTCAAATTGTGCAACAGTTGAAATTATATTTAAATAATCCAGTAACTCTTCCTTTAGTGGACAGATGAAATGTCGACATTTCTTGTCATAATGCAAATGGATTTTGAATCCTATATATCTTCTTATCAGGCATTTGAAAATAAAGATGAAGGTCTAATGTACAGAAGACAGTGCATATGAGAGCAACCAATCTGCAGTTGACTAGGACACCATAAAAATTGCAAATCAGCCACAGAAAGGACTAGGGTATCTCATATACGTGGAGATGGTGGTTCAGGGCACTCTATGTGGCCCTGCTCTCCCAGCATCCTATTGCGCTGCCAAAGCTGGGTCCATGACAACTTCTGGTAGGGCAAGAGCAGGCATGGTGACAACCTCCAAGTTAGGGTCTCCATTTAGTTTTTGAACAAGCCAAAGGAAGGGCTTTTCAAAATTGTAGTTACTTTTTAACAGAAATGGCATAATCCTGAAGAGTCTTCTTTTGATGGAAGATGATAGATTTTGCCTTAACTTTCCTGTCCTTAATATCTACTTTGTTGCCACAGAACAGGATGGGGATGTTTTCATGTACAGTTGGCCCTTGAACAACGTGGGTTTGAACTGTGTGGGTTTACTTATGCACAGATTTTTCTCAATTGACGCTTGCAGTTCAATTGACCTGCACAGTTCAAACCTGAATCGTGCAAAGGTCAACTACTGGCTGGGAATTTGCAATCCCAAAGGCCGATTCAAGTTATATTTGGATCTCTAATTGTGCAGGTGGGTTGGTGGCCCTAACCCCTACATTGTTCAAAGTCAACTATACTCGTACCAGATCTCTATGTCAGTTAGGCGCATTCTTGTAAGTAATTCTTTTTAAAAAATATTTTTATTAAAAATACAGCTAACATACAACATTATATCCGTTTCAGGTGTACATCATAGTTGTTTGACCTTTATATACCTAAAGAAGTGATCACCATGATAAGTCCAGCAACCATCTGACACTGTACCATGCTATCACAATATTATTGACTATATTCCTTATGCTGTACATTATATCCCCACAACTTATTTGTTTTATACCTGAAAATTGGGACCATTCATTGCCCCTCACCTTTTCTCCTCTTTTTAACATTTTCAATTAGAGTTGACATTCAATATTAGTTTATATTAACTTCAGGTGGAGAGCAAAACGGTTAGACATTTGTCTAATTTAAGAAGTGATCCCTCTGGCCAGTCTATTATCCACCTGGTACTATACATAGTTATTAACATGTTATTGACTATATTCCCTATGCTTTACTTTACATCCCCATGACTATTTGCAACTACTGATTTGTACTTCTTAATCCCTTCACCTTTTTTACCTTTTCCTCCAACTCCCCTCTCATCTATTACTCCCAATCTAGTACCCATCCGACACCATATATAGTTATTATAATATCACTGACTATGTTCCTTATGCTATACTTTCCATCCCCATGACAACTTTGTGACAACCAATTTGTACTTCTTAATCTCTTCCCTTTTTTCACGCACCCCCACAACCCCCTGCCATCTGGCACCATCAAAATGTTCTTTGTATCTATGAGTTTGTTTCTGTTTTGTTTGTTTAGTTTGTTCTTTAGATTCCACATACAGGCACACCTCATTTAACAACCAAGTTCTGTTCCTACAACTAAGCTGTTAATCGACTTGTTGATAAGCAAGTAGCTTAAAGGAGGATGTCTTGTAGTGTGTCATGGCACCATGGGGTATGTATTTTTCAATAGATATCATGCAGCATCACACTTACAAACAAAATCTGTAGTCTTGTGTGACTTTGAATCCTTCATTAGTGAATACTGACAGACAGCAGGAATGAACAAAGACTGAGAAAGGGGATTCCTGAGATTCACACAAAATGAGAAAGGAGATTTGCCACTCTGGAAAACTGGTTATAAGTCTGAGTGGTTGTTAAACAGGTAAGTCACTAAGCGAGGAGTGACTATATAAGTGAAATCATATTACATCTGTCTTTCTCTGTCTGTCACACTCCACTCAGCACAATACCCTCCAGGTCCATCCATGCCACTGCAGTAGGCAAGAACCCATTCCCTTCCATGGCCAAGCAATATTCCATTGTATATATGTATTATATAATACCACCTCTTTTTTATCCATTCATCCATCGACAGCCACCCAGGCTGCCACCACATCTTGGCTATTAAAAATAATGCTGTAATGAACATATGGATGCACACGTTCTCTCAAAATAGTATTTTGGGTTTCTTCAAATAAATACCCAGAAGCGATATTATCATGTCCTTCTTTGTCTCTTGTTACAGCTTTTGTTTTAAAGTCTATTTTGTCTGGTTTAAGTATTGCTACCTCAGCTTTTATTTTTTCCATTTCCATTTTCATTAAATAACTTTCCATCCCTTTACTTTTAGTTTGTATGTGTCTTTCAATCTGAAGTGAGTCTCTTTTAGGCAGCATATGTAAGGGTTTTGTTTTCCTAACTATTCAGGCACCCTTTGTGTTTTGATTGGAGTATTTAATCCATTTATATTGAAAATAATATTGTTGAAAGATATGTAGGGGAGTTCCCTGATGGTGTAGTGGCTTAAGGCTTCGGCGTTGGCGCTGTCAGCGCTGCGGCCTGGGTTCGATTCCCAGCCAGGGAGCTACCCACATACCAAAAAGCAAAAAAAAAAAATGTAGTTATTACCATTTTATTCTGTGTGTGTGTGTGTGTGTGTGTGTGTGTGTTAAAGAAGACACTCTAACATTCCTTGTAATACTGGTTTGGTGGTGATGAACTCTTTCAGTTTTTTCTTATCTGGGAAATTTTTCTATTTTGAATGATAGCCTTGCTGGGTAGAGTAGTCTTGGTTATAGATCCTTGATTTTCATCACTTTGAATATTTTCTGCCACTCCCTTCTGGCCTGCAAAGTACCTGTTGAGAAATCAGCCGACAACTTCATGGAAGCTCCCTTAAAAGTTACTAGTTGCCTTTCTCTTGCTGCTTTCAGGATTCTCTCTTTGTCTTTAACCTTTGCCGTTTTAATTATAATGTGTTTTGGTGTGGGCCTGTTTGGGTTCATCTTGTTTGGGACTTTCTGTGCTTCCTGGGCTTGTATGTTTATTTCCTTCACCAGGTAAGGAGAGTTTTCAGTCATTATTTCTTCAAATACGTTCTCAATCCCTTGCTTTCTCTCTCTTCTCCTTCTGGTACTTCTATGATGCAAATGTTGTTACACTTGAAGTTGTCCCAGAGGTCTCTTAAACTATCCTCACTTTTTTGGATTCTTTTTTCTTCTTACTGTTCCGATTGGGTGTTTTTGTTGTTGTTGTTGTTGTTGTTTTTTAAATTCATTTTTATTGTTAGACTTATTGGGGTGACATCTGTCGATTGGGTGTTTTCTTTTACCTTGTCTTCCAAATCGCTGATTTGATCCTCTTTCATCTAGCCTGCTGGTGATTCCTTTTAGTGTGCTCTTCATTTCAGTAATTGTATTCTTCACTTCTGGCTGGTTCGCTTTTATGATTTCTATGTCCTTTTTTTATGCTTCCTATCTTTTTGTTGAAGTTCTCACTAAATTCCCTGAGCATTCTTATAAACATTGTTTTGAACTCTGTATCTAGTAGGTTGCTTGCCTCCATTTATTTATTTATTTATTTATTTATTTATTTTTGCTTTTTGGTATGTGGGTAGTTCCCTGACTGGGAATCGAACCCAGGCTGCAGCGCTGACAGCGCCAGCGCTGAAGCCTTAAGCCACTACACCATGAGGGAACTCCTCGCCTCCATTTTTTTAAAGTTCTTTTTTTTGGAGTTTTTTCCTGTTCTTTCATTTGGAACGTATTTCTTTTTCTTTTCTTTTCTTTCTTTTCTTTCTTTTTTTTTTTTTGTATGTGGGTAGTTCTATGCCTGGGAATCGAACCCAGGCTGCAGCGTTGACAAGTGCCAGCGCTGAAGCCTTAAGTTATTACACCACCAGGGAACTCCCTGGAACGTATTTCTTTGTTTCCTCATTTTGGCTGTGTCTCTGTGTTTGTTTCTATGTAGTAAGTAGATCTGCTATGTCTCCCAGTCTTACCAGGTGGCCTTATGTAGTAGGTGTCCTGTGAGGCCCAGTGGCACAGTCTTCCTGGTCACCTCAGCCGGGTGCCCCAGGAGTGTCCCTTGTGTGTGCCCGTCTATTATAGTTGAGTCTTGATTGCTGTTGGCATGTCAGTGGTGGAATTAACCCACAGGCTGACTAGCTGTGGGGTTTGGCCAGGTCCACAGCTTATGGGCTACTGTGTGTGGGGCTTACCCCATGGAATTGGATTTGCCCCAGCAGGCTCTGGTGCCTGTTGATATCACCCTTTGAGTGTGCCACTTGTGGGGCTAATTGGGTGGTGCTCTGCTGTGGTCTGAAGCCAACCTCCAAGTATGTTGGTTCTAGGGCCTCTTTGGAGGGGCTCCAGTGCAGGCCCACTGCCTGTGACTAGCCAGGGACTACCTGGTAGGGGCTACAAAGCAATCTACAGTTGGTTGCTGCCTGTGTTAAATCTAGAGGCACGTGGGAGAGTCACACTGTGAATGGATGATGGCCGCCACCAGTACCAGTTCTGGGGTAGCTTTACAAGAGGCCAGCTGCTACCTGCCAACTCCTATAAGGTTCCTCCACTGATAAAGCTTCCTACAGTAGGGAGTTGGGTGTGGTTGGGTCTTAGCGAGTCACCAAGGTGGAGCCAGTGGATGTCACCAGACCAGTTCAGATTCAGATTTGGCTGTATAGAGGGAGCATGAAACTCAGGAAAGATGGCGCCCACCTGCCAGCTGCATGGGAGGAGGAACTCATGGGGAGAATGGCGACTGTACCTCTAGTCCTTGCCCCAAAGCTACACAACTCAGTCTCTCCCCATATGTCTCTGTCCCTCTTAGAGCCCAGAGTGAATGCCTGCATGGACCTTTTAAGAAGATGTCTGTCGGAGTTCCCTGGTAGTGTAGTGGCTTAAGACTTCGGCGCTGTCAACGCTGCGGCCTGGGTTCGATTCCCAGCCAAGGAACTACCCACATACAAAAAAATTAAATTTAATTTAAAAAAAAAAAAAAAAGAAGATGCCTGCGAGGGTTTGCTGGTGGTCTAATCGCTAGGCTTCAGCACTTGCTCTTACCGCCATGGCCTGGTTTGCTTCCTGGTCAGGAAACCAACAAAACAAAACAAAACAAAAAAACCCTTGAAGATGTTTGAGTTTCCCACAGCTGTTCATCCCACCTAAACAGTTAGAATCCCCACTATCTTTCCCAACCAGATGTGTGGGGGCTTCTCTTCCCACAACCTGTATTTCAGGCTGGGGAGCCTATTGTGGGGCTGGGGTCCTACGTGCCTCCATGCGGAACCTCTGTGGCTGAGCTATCTCTCCCAATTTTCAACAGCCACACATGAGTGTGGGAACAGCCATTTTGTGTCCCTATCCTTCCTACCAGTCTCATTATGGCTTCTTCTTTATATCCATAGTTATAAAACTTCTATTCAGCTCGACTTCAAATGGTGCTCCAGGTTGATTGTTCTATAATTTAGTTGTAATTTTGATGTGTTCACGGAATGAGGCAAGCTCAGTGTTTATCTACTCTGCCATCTTGGATCCTCTTGTAGCTCATGATGGTACATCAAACATTATAATGGCACACTGGATTTGGATATAATAGCTCTCTCTCAGTCCACCAAATTTCTCCTGAACAGCTATATCCCATACATGGAACTTTATAGGTCCTCCATGGTGTGGAACACAAGGGAATGGACCTCAACCCTCAATGTGGCTTGTACTTCTCCAATTCACCAGTCAAATGACATTTCATTAGTATAGTTTTTCCAGCACCATCATCAGCCACCAATACAAATTTGAACTGCACCTGTGATTCTCCTTGGGCAGTCATCGTGATGCTTCTTCTAGAAGCATCCCCATGCTCTATCTGACTGAGGACACTATGACCATTATTCTTAAATTTATGTTAACTTCATGACATTCCCCATCTCTGTACCCCCTTGTAAACTTAGGCAACAGTTTATAAGACCATGCTCACTTCTGATACCAAGTGCAGAGATCAAGGGTCCCCAGGACCACCCTCAGGTTTGATTATTTGTTAGAAAGACTCACAAAACTTGCTGAAAGCTATTATATTTGCAATGACAGTTTATTACTGTAAAGGATACTGATTAAAATCAGTCAAGGAAAGACATACATAGGGTAGAGTCTAGAGAGGTCCAAACACGAAACTTTCAATTGTCCTTTCCTGGTGGTGTCATGCAGAGCGTTAACCCTTCCCAACAACTATGTGTGACAATACATCAGGACTATTACCAACTAGGGAAGCTCCCCGGGGCTTTGATGTTTTAGAATTTTTACTGGGGCTCAGTCATGTAGACATGGTTGGTTTCTCATACTCTGGAGGCTGAGCTGATACTGTGTAACCCAAAGTCCCCACTATAAATCACATTGTTAGATTATATGGCATGGCCCAAGGCCCCCACATAAGCAAAGACACTCTTACCAGGAAAGACATTCCAAGAGTTTAGAGATCACCTCCCAGGAGCAGAAGCAAAGGCCAGACCTTTCTTTGGGCAAGGTTCATTCGTTACTGCATACTCCTCATTCTGCTTTTCCTCTGTCTCTCTTCCTCCTCATTTCTTTCCCTTCCACCTCTCATCTTAGGCTGGGGAGGGGTGAGACTATTAGGGGTTTTAAGGTCAATAAAAGTGATGGGGTGCCTCAGTAGTTCCCTCCTCAGAGTCTCCACAACGTTGTGTCCAGAGTGCCATGTGGCAGAGGCCAGCCACATTGCTAAATGTTAAGTGAGCTCAGGGAGACAGCATGTGGGTATGGAGAGTACAGTGGGTCTGGGCAGCTAGTGGGGCTCTTGATCCCCCTGGTGACCTGGATAGCCAGGGCATGTAAGAGGCATCCCATCTGCTCCCTAGAGAGCGAGGGAACTGCCACTAAAGGGACAGAGAGAGGGGCCTGAGCAGGCCTGTGCTAAGTTGCCTGTGGCACTGACCACAATTCCCAAGTCCAAATTGAACCCTGAGCTTCAGGCAGAATAAGATCTTCCACCATCACATTCTCGGAGATCAGGCATCTTGGAGATTACATGTGACTCTGAGAAAGGATGGCTGCACCTTGAATGTGGGACAGAAGTGGATTATGAAGAATTTGAAGGGGTTCCCTGGTGGTGTAGTGACTAGGCTTCGGCGCTCTCACTGCCGCGGCCTGGGTTTGATCCCTGCTCAGGGACCCAACAACAACAACAACAACAACAACAACAACACACACACACACACACACACACACACACACACAAAGAAAAAAGAAAAAGAAAAATTGAAGCTCCATAAACCTATCTGTTCTTAAGAGTAGGTGACAGATTGTTTGCAAAAATGGACACAATTATACTTATATGATGTATTTAGAATAGTCTAATTCATAAAGTCAGAATGTAGAATAGAGGCCACCAGGGCCTGGGGAATGTGGAATGGGGCAGTTTCTGTTTCCTAAGTACAGAGTTTCAGTTTGAGATGATGAGAAGAGCTAATGCTGGTGAGGATATGCAACAACAGGAGCTCTCATTCATTGCTGGTGGCAGTGCAAAATGGTATGGCAATTTTGCAAAACAGTTTGGTGGTTTCTGCTTTATTCATACTTGCCAAAACTTGGAAGCAGCTAAGATGTCCTTCAGTACGTGAATGAATAAATTACATCTTGACCATGAATATTGTTCAGTGCAAAAAGAAATGAGCTATCAAGCTCTGAAAAGACAAAGAGGAACCTGAAATGCATATTATGAAGTGAAATAAGTCAATCTGAGAAGGCTACATATCGTATGAGTCCAACTACATGACATTGTAAAAAAGGCAAAACTATGGGGACAGTAAACAGATCAGTGGTTGCCTGGGGGTGGGGGAGAGGGAGGGTGGGAGGGATGACTGAATGCAGCACAGAGGATTTTTGAAGCAGTGAAAAGAATGGTCCTGGAGTTCCCTGGTGGTGTAGTGGCTAGGCTTTGGCGTTGTCAATGCTGCGGCCTGGGTTCGATTCACAGCCAGGGAGCTACCCACATAAAAATATAAAATAAAGTGGCTTAACATATCCCATGTGGCTGCTGCTTCTTTAAAAAGAAAAGAAAAGAAAAGAATGGTCCTGTGCTAACTATGAAAGTATTGAATGAATGAAAGGTAGAATTTATTTATTTATTTATTTATTTGTGTAGTATGTGGGTAGTACCCTGGCTGGGAATCAAACCCAGGCCACAGCGCTGACAGCGACAGTGCCGAAGCCTTAAGCCACTACACCACCAAGGAACTCCCTAAAATTTTTTTTTTAAGTCTATTTTTAAAAAAGTTCTGGAAATGGAAGGTGGTGATAATTGCACAACATTGTGAATGCATTTAATGCCACTGAACTGTATACCTAAAAATAGATAAAATGATAATTTTTATGTTACCACATTACAAAATGTTTTAATTTTTAAAAAATGGCCACAATTATTATCCTCCATACCTCCACCATTTTTCAATGCACAATAGCTCCTCCCATCAAGAGGTGTAGCCCTTGAACTTGGGTTGGTCTTTGAACTTGTTCTGACGGGTTAGAATACCAAACATTGTACGTGCTGCAGGCCTACAAGGTGTGATAAAAAAAATATGATGAAGGGAGCTCCCTGGTGGTGTAGTGGCTAAGGCTTCGGCACTGTCAACACTGTGGCCTGGGTTCGATTCCCAGCCAGGGAACTACCCACATACAAAACAACAAAAAAAAAAGTTGAATGTTTAAATGAAAAAAATCATTACAGTAAGACACATTGCCATTAATCCCCCCAGAATACTCCCCCTCACTTTGCACACACTCATCCCACCACTCTTGCCACTCTCTGAAGCAGTTCTGCAAGTCCTCTTTCGTGAGTGTCTTCAGTTGTGCTGTCGTGGCTGCCTTGCTGTCCTGAATCGATTCAGAACGTTTGCCTTTCCTGGTCATTTTGACTTTGGGGCAGAGCCAGGAGTCGCATGGCGCCAGATCCGGTGAGTAAGGTGAATGAGGACACACTGTCGTGTTTTTATTTGACAGAAATTTACATTAATGTGTTGTTTGTGATCCATGACTTATGGAACACTTTAAAACACACCTTCTCTTAACCATAGCTCACAACCGACTGAGTGCCCTGAACAAGCTGAAACTTGTCACACGCTGTCACTAAGGTTTATGTGCCATTTCCTGTATCGCAGATCCCTGAGTTTCTGTTGGATGGCACTTGACAGCAGCATTCACCATCACCGTCATGTTTTTAAGCTCACCTCGTATCTCAAGTAGCCGTGAGTGTTTTTGTTGTTCCGGCAACCCAGCCACTTCTCGATGAACGAACCTACGCTAGCCTGGTGGAAGATGCGAGACCACACAGAAGACAGACAATCTGACCAGCCTCCACCATCCCAGACCAGCTTGTCCCCAGCCAACCTGGCAGCGGATATTGCAGACGTGGGCGAGGGCCAAGTGCGTCAGCAGAGCTCAGCCCAGATTGCCAGTCGGCCAAACAGAGAGCTAAATCAAGAGTTGGTGTCTTACAACACTAAGCTTTGTGTGGATTGTTTTGCAGAAAAGCTAGCTGACTCAGAATCGTGGTGGAGGTAAAATAAGGACTTTCTTGGTGAGGAGCCTAATCCTCTCAGATATTGGTTTCCCTTAAGTTGGAGAGTTTGAGAGACTCTGGTTGCTAATGGTTTTGGGGAAAACTTTTGGAGATAGCTGTTACCTTCATTGATGCGGAAGAAGCCTAGAATTTCTTGGAGGTCAAGTTTCCAGCCTTACCAGGTTCTTGCACATGAGATGAGAATCCAATCTGAAGGAGAATGGGTGAGTCAGAGAGTATGTGGCTGAGGACTTCTGGTGTAATCGTTGTGGGGTGTGAGGATAGGAGCGGATGGGGAGCCAAGCTGACCCTCTAAGAAACGGGCCCACCAGTTCTTTCTTGGGCCTCCAGGATCCTGGGTGGGCAGCCCTGCAAAAACGCTCCCAGGCAGGCTGGTGGGCCCACGCTGCTTCACCTGGTGGGAGCTTCAGATGGACCAAGATGAATGCTAAAACGTGATCGTTACTCAGATTTGAGTTTCACGCCTTCTGGCTTCAGTACTAGCCTAGTTTTTAATTAAAAAAGAAACCAACAACACTATTTTGATGCTGTAAACCTATTTTTCACCATCTGGCATACCCTTATGCCTCTTATGTTTCTTCTTCTGACAGGAAAGAAAGGCTGACAAGAAAAAAACCATCATGAGACTAGAAGCTCCCTACCAAGAGGGTATCATTGCATATTCAAATGGACAAGGATCTCTTTGTAGGTTGCAGCCACTTAATTCTGAGCAACAGACTTTAAAAAACCTCTTTCTACAAATGTCAACAGAACAAAATAAAAGAGGTTTAGCTCCATGAAATATTAAGTTAAAAAATGAAAGCTTGATTTTTTTTTTCACATAACAGATGATGACAATCTTAAAATACTCAAGAGACTAACAAGAGAGGAAAACCACCCCTTCTGTTTGAGGCGATGGTGAAATAATGGCCCACAGCTGTTCTCTGCGATTTCTTTGGGGGATAGGGCATGGGGCGGGGGGTGACACTAAAGGAACGGAAGATACTGGGGGAACCAACAGGAACATTAGGTTGGTTAGAAAAAATAATTCCCACTGGGTCTAGCTTTTAATAAACCTGTGGTTATTTTGTGAGTCTGTGCATTTTCTGGAGTAGAGGTCTGATGCTGGACTTAGTTCACCAGCACGTCTTCACTCATTAGAAGCGCTACCCCCAAAGCACGCAAATGTGTCTGGGAAAGGGGTCTTGTGCCGCTTTACTCAGTGAGCCTGAGTTCTCGGTCCTCGTGTATGGGCGGAGAGTGGGTGTGCGTGTGGAGAGGGTCCAGGTTTTATGGATTTTTTTGAAGACGATGTGATGGGGGGGGGTGCTTAGAAAAAGAACAGAACCTTATGAAGACAGAACTAGGAGGAAAGGAATGTTATTTAGAATCAGAAAGAAAATACAATGTGTAGCATTTTAAAAGCTGAGAAATACCTCAAATCTCACATAATTCAGAAAACTGACATAAGGGGTTGTTTAGGTTAACTATTTGAAAAACCCTTACGACACTTTTTTCCCCCTACAATTTTTTGGCTGCAGACTCTTTAATCGCCTTTTCATATGACAACAATTTGGTAATATTATTTTCTGGCAAAAGGATAGGAAAGGTAATTCATGATGTTTTTTTTTCTTCTGGCATAGTGGATGGGAATTTGGTTTTTGCTTTTTGCTAGTTTAGAAAACTTTCAGATTCACAATTTGTTATTAATAATGGTGTATACATTTTTTAGGACTGCTATCAAAGTGGGGGAAATTTCTTTCATATAAAAGTACATTTTCAGGGCATATCAAGGTTTCATGTTTAGGGACCAATCTTAAATACTCTGAATTGACAATTACTCATTAGCCAACTTGACCCCAATGTCTTGTAGAGGTCTGTTATGAGATTTATGTTATCTTTGTTAATGTCAGTGTTTTGGTCAAATCAGCAAGAAATTTATATTTTTTTCACAGTGTTTCATATCTTTCACTTCTTTTTATTAAGTAGATTATTAAACAATGCAGGAACCCATATAGTATTACTTCTCTTCAAAATGTATTTCTTGGGGGTTCCCTGGTGGTGTAGCGGCTGGGCTTCGGCGCTCTCAACGCCGCAGCCTGGGTTCGATTCCCAGCCAGGGAACTAACCCCCCCCCCAAAAGAAAAACAACAACAACAACAACAAAAGGTATTTCTTTCTCTTCCACTATGATGAAAAACATTTTTGTTACAATTTACTTCTCTGTGCCCAAATAGTTTCTATTGGTTACATATGAACATATTTGAACAGTAATTTCATTTTGTAGGGAATTTGCAATTATATTCACTGCATTATTGATGTTCTTGACAGAAAAAACTTCCATTTTGATTTGCTCACAGATTTAGGCATTTGGTGGTAGGAAGAATGTTCCACAGACTAACTTCCAACTCTGTACATTTCAAACCTTGTTTCTCCTCCTCCTCCTCCAGCCCAGATGCTGTAGTTCTCAGTGTCATGATGCCAGATGGGCAGTGGGATTATTCCTGGAAGTCATTCCTACCCCAGGATGGCCAGTAATAACTATATATGTAAACTGATCTCATTAAAGTCACACTAAATGTATCCTCAACTCAACTACTCCTTAGCCAGTTCCCAAAGGCCCTTGCCTCTCCAGTGCTACAGGAACAAAGTGCAAGTGTGGCGGAGTTAGAGTGGGAAGAGAGCGATCTTAACTAATTACCATTCAAATAGTTCACTTCTGCAAATTGTACAAACACCTACGAGCCTGTGAATATATTTCTGTGGCCCCACCAAGGGTCTTCTGCAAATGAAATGCCCTGACACTTCAGCTTCATCAGCTCGGTGTAGGTATGAACGTGTGAGGGTTTTTTGTTTTCTTTCTTTAAAGTAATAAATCTGTATCTCCCTGTGACCTTACCGCTCGGTCCACCTCGGTCCCTCATCTCCCCGCTCTCACTTGGACTGGGCCCCGCAGAACCGACCGCGTCCCCGGCAATATAACCGCGCGGCCTCCAGAGGGCGCCACAACCCCATTTCTGCGCCTGGGCGGCCGCGCCCGCTAGGTTGACAAGGGGATGGCGTTGTGTCGCTGTCGGACTCGCTCCCGGGAACGCTGGGTGCTTTGCGCAATCGTGGACCACGCCAAAGGTCTACGCCGGCAGAAAACAGGTAAATCAGGCAGGGCTTCGCTCAGCCCCCGCTTGGTTTTGAACGAGTGCTGCTGATGGGGGCAGAGGAGCCTCAGAGAGCCAGCGGCTTCCCCATTGAAGTTCATGGGGCCGCTTCCTTACCCACGACCCCCGCCACTAGCAAAGGACCGTGACCTCTGCCGAGGTCTGTGCGGGGCCCTCCCTGCCACCACACCTGTCCCTGGGAACTTTGCCACCCCTCAGGCTCCTGAATCTCACGGGACACCCCGCTCTTGATTTGGGGTGTCTGGGATGGGGAGGGAATTCATTAGGTGATCCGGGGGTACTGTGACAGGGCGGGACCACAGGCCAAGGTGGGCACACCAACTAGAGAAAACGGTGCAAGGCCTCCCCGGCTGCTGCCCTGCTGGAGGGCCTGTGTTGGTGGCACCGCCCAGGGCTGGGAGGCAGGATCTGATGGGGTGCCCAAAAAGCCCCAATTTGGAGGTCAGGCCATGCACTGAGAGGAGGGCCCACCCTGCCGTGTGGCCCTCTTAGAGGGCGGCTGGCTTCAGCCAGGGAGCAGTGGGAATAGCTAATGTTTTCAACGAGATTTTATGTTTGAGCCCTGGGTCTCAGGGGCAGGAAGGGACTCTGGCAGACTGTCCAGCGTTCCCCTCCCATCTCTGGGTAGAAAGGGTGGGGTGAGGAGGCAGAAACAAAGGATTTAGGTGAGAAAATCACTCTAATGAACATGACAATTGTCAGTCCCTACAGCTGAACCCTGGAATAGCCCCAGTTCAGGTGTGGGAGGCCCCCTGGGCTTGGTCCTTTGTGGGCACGGCCCATGTTTCCAATTCCTTTGTTGCCTAATGCAGTGCTCAATTTAAACAGCAACTCCCCTAGATAGGACCCAGAGTGGTTTTTATTAATGAAATCATTATTGTGTGTGATATAAATATCATATATAATAATCATTAGCATATGAAGAAATTACATGATATATGGATAGGAATACTTCAGGTGTATTGCAGATTAAATAGGTCCTATGGATTAGGTTAGAATTTTTTTTTTTTTTAATAGTGAGATTATGAGCTTTTTATTTATTTATTTATTTATTTTATTTTTTATTTTTTGCTTTTTGGTATGTGGGTAGCTCCCTGGCTGGGAATCGAACCCAAGCCGCAGTGCTGACAGCGCCAGTGCTGAAGCCTTAAGCCACTACACCACCAGGGAACTCCCTGGATTAGGTTAGAATTTAACCACCATTCCCAACATTGATTCTATAGAAAAATATGTTCAGAGTCCCAGCTAACGAACTTTCTTGCTTCTGAAGCACACACATTTGTGTATTAGGGACAGTCTGTGCTCACACTTGGTCACCATTTTGACTCCAGACTAGCCAGAAAAGTCTATGAGAACATCGTTCCCCTGAATTGACCCAAATAAGATTTAAGGGGACACTCTGGATAATAATACATTTTTATTATTAAATTTATTGGGGTGATATTGGTTAGTAACAATTACATAGATCTCAGGTGTACAGTTCTACATTACATCGTCAATGTGTTGCTTTGTGTGCCCCCCACCCAGAGTCGGTTCTCCTTCCATCACCATGTATTTGATCCCCGCTCCCCCCTCCACCACAACCCTCCCCTGGATAGTATAATAATAAATTTTGAGCCTCATAAGACGGGCCAAGGCTTTGACTCCAAGACTGCCCATACAAAAAGGACTATAGCGGGATACTTTTAAAAACCAACCACGGAGTTCCCTGATGGTGTAGTGGCTTAAGGCTTTGGTGCTGGCGCTGTCAGCGCTGCAGCCTGGGTTCGATTCCCAGTCCGGGAACTACCCACATACCAAAAAGCAAAAAAACAAAACCAAAAAAAAAACCAACCAGAAATAAAATTTATGAACACAAAATCTTGTCACAGACTAACCCTGTTCTATTTTACAGGTGATTATAGTAAGTTTTCCAGCTGTTTATTAATCTCTCTCCCAACTTGCTAAGGCATGTGCTTCTTCTATCATCCATTCTCGGCCAGCATTGGTAATTTAGAGCTGTACCCTTAAATACAGAGGCAGAAAGGAACCAGACAAATTAGATAGCAAAAGAGGGAGTTCCCTGGAGGTGTAGTGGCTAGGCTTCGGCGCTCTCAATGCTGCGGCCTGGGTTCGCTTCCCAGCCAGGGAACCGCCCCCCCCCCCCCAAAAAAAAATAGCAAAAGAAACCGATCATTGCTAGTTTGCAATCAAACTTCATGAGGCACACAGGGAGAGAACCCACAGAGTTTGGTTACCATACCTATAGCGAACAGCACATGCCCTGTATTCATACAGGAAGAAAAATAAAATAAGCTACTGATTGATTGGGGGAGGAATAGGTGGCAGGAGGGGTGGGCCAAACAGAGAGGGTACAGGAGCTTGTGCATGGAGCCGCTGTGTACCAGGCAGAGGCTGATGTGTTTTCGAGAGCTCCTTGCAGCCACATACAGGGAGGCACATGTATTTTGTTATTGTGGTAAAATAAACCTAAGACAAAAGTCGCCAGTTTAACCATCTTAAAGTGTGTACAATTCAGTAGTAGCATTTAGTACCTGCACAATACTGTGCAACCATCAACATTATCTGGTTCTAGAACATTTTTATTACCCCAAAACGAAACTGATACACATTAGCAGTCACTCCCCATCCCCCCTCCCAGTCCTTGGCAACCATTAATTTACTTTGTGTCTCTATGGATTTGCCCGTTGTAGACATTTCATATCGATGGAATCAGGTAGCATGCGGTCCTTTGTGTCTGGTTTCTTTCACTCAGCATGTTCCCAAGGTGCATCTGTGTTAGAGCACGTATCAATACGTCACGCCCCTTTATGGCTGATTAACATTGCATTGTATGGCTGTACCGCCTTTTGTTTATTCATTCATCCGCCGATGGACACTGGGCTGTTTCCACCTTCTGGCCATCGTGAACAGAGGCACACGTACCTGTATGTCTGCGTCTTGTCCTCCTCGGCAGGCCCCTCTGGGTCCAGTGCGCTCTGCTCATGCGGGGCCTCAGCAGGTCTTCTGGCCTCCACGCCCCTTCCCCACTCCCAGCGCCCTGGCCCGGGGAAGCTTTGTGGGGTCCTCAGGCTCAGACTCACCAGGGATTGCCTCAGACACAGAGGGTCCGGCCGGCGTTACTCTGTTTCCTCTCAGGGGCTAGGCCTTTACAACGCAGGTGCCGGAAGCAGCTCTTTTTCCCTCCATTTTTGGTTAATACAACCCCCCGTTAGGCCAAGGACAGGACTTGGCCCGGCTGCTGCCGTCAGGGGAGGGCGGATGAGTCAGCGACAACCGGAAATGCTGGAAAGGGGAGGGGCGAAGGGGAACGAAGGTGACAGTTCAAAAATGTGATTCTGCTCATTTTCTTCTTTCTCTCTTTTGGGTGACAGCTTGTACAAATGACTGAAGGGTGGGACAGTGTGGGCCCGAAAGAGCGGTTGAGGGGGTGCTCCTGGGAGGCCATCTTTCCCTCCGCAGGGCCAGTCTGCTCACGCCCAGACATGAAGCCAGAAGAGGGGACACTGTGTGTTTTTGTGCGGTGGGGGGTGGGGTCGCCAGGACAAAAACCACCAAGGTGGTCCTTCTTTACCAAGGGAGCTGGGCAAGCTGTGATTGACAGTTCTGGAAAAGGTGGCCAGCCAATGGGCCCTGAGGGAGAGGGAGAATCGCTCCCCAGATCCACACGCAGAAAATCCTCCCTATGCCCACGGACCAGTGAACAATGTCAAGGGAGGATTTGAATGGCCTGGGGTCCTTGAACCTGTCAAGTCCTCTGGTTACAGAAAACAAACCCACCTCTGCCTTCTGCTCCCCCCACCCTTTGCTAGACTCTCATGTTGCTGTTCAGGTGAACACAGGCAGCCCCCTTCCAACGCAAACCCTATGGGACTCAGCATCTATGCTGGAGATGAGCTGTGCTCAGACTTCCGGGTTTCACTTTTTTTTTTTTTTTTTTGAAGACGACCAATGGTGGTTTGCCAACTTTCCGTTGTGCCAAGTTAGAGAATTAAAAAGCACAACACCCCATTACTATCACCATCATATAAGGATGGATGTTGGAATTTCAAAAGTTCTGAAAGTACATAATCCGATTAAGTCTTGTAAAATGAACAAATTCAGGTTCATGCAAATCTTACTGTGTTCTCCTCATTTCTCTCATTCTGCCTCGTTTTGATCAGACAGATCCTTAGAGTGTGAGGTTTGGGGACCAGCCCAGTGTTTAGAAACACCTCCCTGGTCCCTCTGCCAGGGCCCCTGGGAGCTTCCCATCTGGTTATTTTGTTTCTTCTTTCTTCAATGATTCTTCCTAATTTGCTTTTTTTTTTTTTTTTTTTTTAGCTTTATCAAGGAATAACTGACAAATATATTGCATATATTTAAAGTGTATAACGTGACGACTTAATATACACATATTAATACATTGTAGAATGATTACCAACATGGAGATAATGAACATATCTATCTCCTCACATAATGAATATAGTTAACTTTTTTTGTCTGTGTGGTAAGAATGGTTAAGATTTACTGTCAACAACTTTGAAATATACAATATTGTATTATTAATTACAGTCACCATGGTACATTACTCCTCAGAACTTCTTCTAACTAAAAATTTGTACCCTTGGACCTACAGCACCCCATTTCCCGCTTTGGCTAATTAGAAATATTACTGCTCGAATCAGAACTTCTTGTAGCTTCCAGAAATCTCTATATTAGTGGTGAGCATCTTTTATTTTCCCCCACAAGAGCCAATTTACAGGGGGAAATAATGCTTATGTGCTGCATATATTTGCACTCCAAATGAAAATAGCTTTGAGTCCCGGGGGTGTGGGGGTGTGGGGGGAACGTATTTTCTTCCAGGGTAGAAAGCCTGTGCAATCAAGTAGATTTATGCTAATGAGAAAACGGTGCTGCTTTCCTGTTCCTAAAATGTTAATATCAGCATAGTTGAGAACTAATCACATAGAGGCAGCTTTCTAATTTTTTTACCCTGAAATTAGTTGCCAGGCTGAAGATACAGATAAATAGAAGGGCATAAAACCATTTATTACCAGCAGTAGGCTTCATTTCTCCTCCTTTGGTCAATCAGTTAGACTTGTTTTGATCCAATACAGGAAACCAATTTATTAAGAATTCTGCTTGTCGTTAATACATCTCAAACTGTACATTTCAATCAGAACGCAAATGATTTCTAAGGTGTAGCTATGAAGGCCAGTGCTCAAAACAGCTGAGAGGTCCTTAAGGGAGCCCAGAGTGAACCTCCTGGAATCAGTCTTTTTGGAGATTTAAAAAAAAAAAAAATTATATATACACACACACACACACACACACACACACACACATACATATATATATATATATATATATATACACACACACACACACATATATACACACACACACACACACACACACACATATATATATATATACACACACACACACATATATATATACACACACACACACACCACACACACACACACACGTGTGTGTGTGTGTGTGGTGTGTGTGTGTGTGTGTGTCTCACAAAAAGAAGCGCTTATTGTGTTATCAGGAAGACTTTTACATACAGATCATAACTGAAATTACTGTGCAGTTGAAACCTCTACTTACTAAATCATTCCAGCCAGCCCTAGGCGACCCAAACTGGGATACAAAGAACTTGATCCGTTTGATGCTGAGAGGCCCTGGAGTCAAATACCTGGGTTCGAGTCCCTGAGAAAGCACATGAACTAATTTAGTTCTGGTATGTACTTGTTCCTAGTGTAGAAGGACTTACAGACAGGACCGGGAGTAAGGGAGTAAACGAGATGGAAGATATGAGAACTTAATAGTGATTCTGTGCAGGAAGAACAGACAGGGTACAGAAAACTTGGAGAAATCACATGACCTAGGAGACACTTTAAAATTCATGTTTTTTTTTGTTGTTTTTTTTTAATGTGGGTATTTCCCTGGCTGGGAATCGAACCCAGGCTGCTGCGTTGAGAGCACCGAAGCCCTAGCCACTACACCACCAGGGAACTCCAACACATTAGATTTTATTCAACAATGTTATCGACTCATAATAAATATAATCCTTGCAGCTCAGTTTTTATTATTTTATTTTTATTTTTATTTATTTTTTGCTTTTTGGTATGTGGGTAGCTCCCTGACTGGGAATCGAACCCAGGCCGCAGCACTGACAGCGCCAGCGCCAAAGCCTTAAGCCACTACACCATCAGGGAACTCCCCAGCTCAGTTTTTAAAATTGAAATACATTTAACAAGTAACGTTGTGTACATTTAAAGCTCAGTTTTTCCTTTGTTTTCTTTGAAAGATGGTGTGACCTGTTTCTGGACAAAAACATCCTCAGTATTCTCTCCTCTGGGTCTGTGGCAGTTACGTTGTGGGGGTAGAACTGATCATCAGATAGTATCCACACAGCTGTGAAATGCCAATGATCTCTTCAAAGAAATGAAACATACATTTTGGTCCCCAGTGCTGCAAGTGAAAGGTTTCATTATTAAACGCTGAAAGAGTACACAGTCAAAACGCCCGGCATGACGGCCCCGGCAGTCAGCGCCGCCGTTCATCAGCCATGCAGAGCGTTTGAAATGCTACCTGCTGTTTATTTTATTTATTTGATCAATACTTTGATACAAAGAAAACAATTTCTCATTTTTCTCTCTCCCTGCTGAGCAACCCCAGAAAAATCGTTTAAGCTCTTTGAGCTGAAATTTCTTCGTGTATAAGATGAGGATATTTCACCTACCTCATCGGGTTCTGAGGATTAGGGTTGTCCTGCTGCCTGCTAACTGAAAAATCCAATCTTTTTGTGTAATCCTATTTTACAGAAAAGGCAAAATAAATATAAGACTGTCTTGTGATATCACTTAGCAAATAAATACGAAAACGTTTCCATTGGAATTTTCCAAAGCAAACGAAAAAATAAAGCTAGCTGCCCTCCATGAAAATCAGCCCCCAAGCATTACCAAAAGTCACCTTGGGGGGTTCCCTGGTGGTGTAGTTGCTGGGTTTCGGCACTCACCACCACAGCCTGGGTTCCATCCCCGCTCAGGGAACCAACCAAAAAAAAAAATCACTTGGGGAATTAGTTAAACTAATATTGCAGAAGATTCTCATGGCTAATTTCAGCAGCAAAGGCAAATTTAAACACAAAACACCACACCAAAGTTGTGACACCCCCACATTTTCTTTGCTTTTCTTCTGAAAGGGGAGGTGCCTTAGCAATACCAAGCACACCAAACTGGTTGCTCTAAAGCAAACCACACATTACCAAGACATCTTGGATAAAAATAAATTAAGTTGTGATCCCTTCTGAGATGGAAATTGCTTTTGGCTGCTCACTGAACCATGCTTTGTGTTAAACTCTGGGCTTTGTTTTTGCTTTTTTATTGAAGCAGGTTGATAAACACCAGAGTAAAATGGACCAACTCGAACCGATGGCTTAACGTGCTATTTCATTTGTCATTATTTGTTCGGGGGACATTGCAAAGTTGGGCTGCTGGGATTTGCTGGTGTAAAGCTAGAGGAATTGTCTAGGGCAGAATCTAAGCCCCCTAGTTGTGAAGCTGGGGCTCAGTACTTTCCTTTTCTAAGTGGAACAATTGGACAGACACAGAAACTAATCCTCTTCTTGCTCATGGGACTCGAACCACAGGTGAGACAAACCAGATGACTACAAAGCTGGTTTCCACAAACGGTGAAAGGCAGTCACATCAAATCCCCCGTCCATAGAGAACACCATTTCTAACCCAGAACCCCATTTCCACTTCTGGAGAAACACCATCAGTCCCATTGGACCTTGACACCTTCACCTAGATACTACTACACTGTGGTGGTTTTGCTCACAGACTATATTATCGATGTTCCTGAATTTACCAAATATTTTACTTGGAATTCCTTACATAAGATCCTCCCGGTCCTTCTCTGGAGAAACACGACTTCCAGGGGCGCTGTGGCATCCTGAACTGGCCATCTGTTAGCAAGGTTGGTGCCATTACACACTGTGCCTGAAAATACACAATCAAGATCGTGGTGGCTTCTGAAGCACAGAAAGGGAATGACACTGAGGAGGGACATGGAGACTTCATTGTAATACCTGATTTCTTTTCTTCTTCTTCTTTTTTTTTTTTTTTTTTGGTAGCTCCCTGGCTGGGAGTCAAACCCAGGCCACAGCGTTGACAGTGCCGAAGCCTAACCACTTGGGCGCCACCAGGGAACCCCCAATACCTGATTTCTTTGTTGT
>PVJL010011910.1:0-40103 GCA_004026885.1 Lyroderma lyra | reverse complement strand
GGAGGGAGGGAGGGAGGGAGGGAAGGAGGGAGAGAGGGAGGGAGGGAGGAAGAAAGGAAGGAAGGAACAAAAGTTGGTTCTTATGCTTTTCTCTAGGGACTTCTTACCTATTCAAAGAAGAATTAAATTTCAATAATTATTGGTTATACATTTTTAACTCTCCCCCTCACAACTGCCACATATTTATACTGAGGACCAACCTAACTGAAATAAACTTACATTTTTAAATTTTGCAGAGCAAAGAATCAATCAGCAAGGGGCGCTCAGAAACGACCACACAGCTAACCCCGAGAGTGACTGTTTGAGCGCAGTTAAGTTCTCTGACACTGCCCACCCTTAATTTATGAGACATTCATTAGAGGGGCTTTCCCAGCTGTGATTTTCATAAACAGATTAATAGAGGGGCTTTTTCTTACATTTGTTTAGAAAAATCTTGTGCCGAAGTAGCACAGTCCAGCCCCGCTGCTTTCCTCTGAGTGGTCCCTTAGCCAACAATCCCATCTCACCTGAAGCAAAAGCATGCCTTGTTTTGTTCTGTTTTCCTCCTAACACAGAAAGTGCTTCAGATCAAAGAATCGGGAAGCGTGTGAATGCTGACTCTCCATTGTGCTTTTAGTTATTTGTGATTTCCTAGGTACTTAGTCTGGAGTGGTCTTTGCCCCCTTTACCCCGCTAACTCCCAGGCTGTTAGGATCATACTAATGGATTGTTCTAACCTTGAAGGTTAACTTACCTACAGCCATGGGAAGCACACCGAATTTCAACCACAGAGTTTCATCAGGAGTTAGAGTTCCCAATCACAAGTCTGCAGGGGCTTCCTGGGTGCAATGGGCTCAACATTGCTTCCTCAGCAGGCCTACAAAACACCCAAGATGGCTGCTCACCATTCACCCTGTTCTTTTCCCAGCCAACTCTCTTTGAAAGAAAAAAAGTAAGTCTATTTGAACACAATAATTTCTTTCCCAAATAATTCTGTTTAATGAATTCTTTATTAGGCCAAATCCAACAGACTGAAATATCTGCCGAGCATGTCATTCTGCACAAAAGGGATTTGAAAATAGCCAGTAGCCACTGTGAGGACAGGACATGTGAAAGGGCTCCATGAGGAGTTTCCCATCAGTGGCCGGGGGTCCACCACTGCCTCGCTATTTGCAGATCTGGGCTGAGCTCCGCATCACATTGTTCACGTAAAGAAAAAAGCAACTGTTCTCCCTGAGTGCTCCTTCCCCATTCCAAATGCCCCAAGACCCTAATTGCTACAGCCTATTAGAAGTAATGAGATTTACATGGCAGAAGCCAAGGGTAAAAGCGACATCTCACAACACGAAAGGTTAATATCAACGTATACTGCTAGGAGTGCAAAGGGCACATCAACTGGTGGCTCATTACTGTGGGTTGACCCCTGGAGAAAGTGTCATTCTGCAGAAAGGCTTTCTCAGGATGTGGCAGCAAAAGTTACAAAAGATAAGGACTTGCCCGTGGAACGCACTGAACTAATGAGAGCTGAAAATGGAAACATCCCAGTGACCTCACAGAAGGGGGGTGCTGATTAAGGTGGCTACATGAGGCTCCTTTCTTGTCTGACAGCCGAGTGAGGAGCTTTGGTGAGATGTGACTAACAGGCCGTGAAGGTGTCTCCATCTTCTCTGACATGGTCCATGCTTTGGGCAAAACAAACACGAAATGTAAGTCCAAACTGACATGCATGTTTGAGTTTAGTTTTCAGAGACATGTTTTGGGAAAAGCACACTGTCAGCTGTGAGTCTGTTATGGCAAAGGGGGTTTGTGACAACTTGCGTGACTAATCGCATGACTGCGCTGGGGGTGAGCCAACAGCAAATTTAGGTCTTGAACACTTGACAAAACAACCCTACTGTTCTGTGGGTGAAATTCCATGGAGCTTCATGTGTAATTAAATAAAAGTTTCACAAGCGTTTACACCTCAATCATTCAATGCTTATATGTGGCACAAAGGAAAGAATTTTGCTCCAAAAATACATCCATGAAACAATGGGGAAATGAAACCAGATTTTTGTTTGCTTTGACTGAAGTTTTCTAAGACAGAGATACTCACTGAAGAAACCCTGGAGTTCTCTTGACTTCCACTTAGCATCTGGAACTCTGAAAAGAGATAGCCATTATGGGTGCCCTGCCCCATCAAATACTACAAATGAGGATGGAGCAGCAACTCATATTACTTGTCTTAGCTCCTCGTCCAGCAAAACCAGAAGTAATACCTACCCCTTTGCCACCTCACTTAAAATTACAAGAATCACTTATATCTTGCAAAAAACACTCACATCTCCTCATAAAAAGACCTTATCCTTGTATTAATAAGGTTAAATGAAGATTTTTATAATGAGATTTAAGAAAAATTTTTTCAAGCTTTTCTAATTTTATTCTATTGTTTTATAACAGATTCTTACAAAGCCTAGTAGTGGCTTGAACAACAAGGAGCTTTTATTATCTCACATAGTTTCTGTGGGTAACCTCATAAGGTTAAAGACAAGATGCTGAACACGACTGTGACATCATGTGAGGGCTTGCCTGGGGCTGGAGGATTCACTTCCAAGGTAGCTCCCTCACATGTCTGGCAAATTAGTGCTAATTGTATTCTTAGAGGTCTCAATTTCCTGCTATATCAGCCTCTCTGTCCAGCTGCTTGACTGGCCTCACAACATGGCCGCTAACTTGCCCCAGAGTGATAACCCAAGAAAAAGAAAGATGGAAGTCCCAACTTCTTGTACGGCCTAGCTTCAGAAGTCATGCACTAGCACATCCACAGTATTCTACGGGTTACACAGGTCAGCCTATCTGATGTGGGAAGGGACTGCCCATGGGTATGAATACGAGGAGGTAAGAATCTTTGGGACCCCTTTTGGAAACTGAATACCATCTCTCTTTTAAAAATATTTAAAGTATATCAGACTCATTAAAAAATATGAGAAATATGATCATTGATCTGGTCAACCAGAATTCTACAAAGGAGACAAAAACAAAGAACTCCACAGTAATATTTCCAAAGCAAACATATTCCATTCAACTAAAAATGTTTTCTGGTACTAACTAAAATATGTTTATATATTGTGCTGATAAGGCCAAAGTGAAGGGACGAATTAAGAGAGCATTCAAGAGAAGTTGATCTCGGTAGATCAAAAACACAAAGTTTTATTTTGACCCCAAGACCAGGATTTTTTACCTAAAGCATCCAGAAAATTGCATAATCTTCCTTCTTCAGTGTATACCCATGGAGTGGTCTATAACCATTCACCAATATGCCAGGCACAGAGAATTCGAGATTAACAAAGTGGAGAAACTCTAAGTTGGCTAATTCTAGCAGTCATTTTAGGGACAGACCCACCTCTTCAGGGAAATGGACTTGATGAACCTGTTTAGGAGAAGTGAGTCCCTGTGAGTTAGGATGTGGCCAAGTTTTATATATGTTCTCTATATATTATAACTAAAGTGATTTATAAGATTTATAAATATTTTATCTCATAAAAGAAATTCTCATTTAAGCACTTGATAAATCAGTTTAATGAATCAACTTTTGTTATTTCTCTGTAAATAAAACAAAAAGATTATTTAGGCACCTTTGAAATAAAAACATTAATAACATCACCTCGTAATTTTACAGTGAGTCTCACATGTTTTATGTAGCCCATTTGGTTCTCATGGCAATCCAATGAGAATGGTATTTATATCAGACCCCAAAATAAGTGTTATCCACTATGCTAGTTATATTTCACATTCCTATATTGGACAATGTGTTATCATGTTTCATTTGTCAACACATTTCTAAATGTAATAGATGTTTAGCAACTAAAACAATAAAATACGTTAACAATAGAAGATAAAGATAGAATATGAATTAAAATCTGAGCCTGTAAAAAATTTGATGGTTGAACATTAATGTCAAAATATTTGGTCCCCTACCCCAATTTCTCTGATGTAAATAAATGGACAGATATAGCATATTCAGGGATTGGAAAAGTCCATATTATTAAAACGGCAATGCTGCCCACATTCTTCCCAAGATCCTACACAATCCCAATCAAAATGCCCACAAGCATTTTTGCAGAAATTAATAAGCTTATTCTAAGATTTATATGGAAATTCAAAGAATCTCAAAGAGCCAAAGCAATTGAATAAAGAACATAGCTAGAGGACTTATTCTACTTGATTTCAATACTTATTATAAAGCTATTGCAATTTGAAGTTTCTTATTGCTTAGGAAAAGACATGTAGATCAATGGAACAGAATAGAGTTAAAAAATAAGCCAATTAATTTTTGACAAAGATGCCAGGGCAAATCAATGGAGAAAGGAAAGTCTTTTTAATAAATGTTCAATCAACTAAACATCCACATTTAAAAAAAAAAATCAATCCTTACTATCACACACAAAAATAAATGCAAAATGTGAAACTTGATACTATGAAACTTTTAGGAAAAGAAAAAAAAAAAACAAGAAATATATTTGAGACCTTAGGGCAGGCAAAGAATTTTTAGATATGACACCAAAAGCACTAGCCATAAAAGAAAAAACATTCATAATTAACTTCATTAAAATGAAAACTTTTGCCCTTTGACAGGCACCAGTAAAAAAACAAAAAACAAAAAAAATACTAGTAGAAAATATTTGCAACATATTTATCTTATAAAGGACTTGCACCCAAAATCTATAGAGGTCTCTCATAATTCAAACTAATATGAACAGATTCTTCAACAAAGAAGAGATGCATTGCCAATAAATGAAAAGATGTTCAACATCATTAGTCATCATTATGACATAAGTATGACAAAACCAATTAAAACCAGTGAGCTCCCAGTCAACACCCATCAGATGATCTAAGTGTAAAAAGATCGAACGTACCAAATGTCTGTGAATGTAGAGAACCTGGAATTCTGGTGCACTGACAGTAAGAATGTAAAATGGTACAACCACTGCCAAAACAATTTTTCAGTTTCTTAAAAGTTAAATATATACCTACCACACAACCCAGCCTTTTTCTTCCTAGGTACATATTTATTTAACCAAAAAAACCCCAAAAAATGTATGTCCGGGCAAAGATTGTACATGAATGTTCTTAGCAGCTTTATTTGTACTAGCCAAAAATTGGATACATTCCCAATGTCCATCAATATGTGAATGGATTAATAAATTGCAATATATTGATACAACAGAATACTATTTATCAATTAAAGGGATAAACTATCAATATACACAACAACACGGCTGAATCTCAAAATCATTATGCTAAATGGAAGAAATCAAGCAAAATAGGCATGTGCCTGGGCTCAAGTCCCAACTCCATCTGTAATACCTATGAAACACTGAGCGAGTGACTTAATCTCTACCCGTTTTTTATCACTTGTTAAATAGGAATAATAATAATAATAATAATAATAATAATAATAATAATAATTGCTATAACTTACTGAGTGCTTGCTATGTATCAAGGTCTCTATTTACAATATATCATTTAATCCTCATAACTCCATAATATTTGAGATAATGTATGTTCATCATTTACCATAAATTGTAGTTATTGTTATTACTTTCTTACTAATTTCGCATTAATAATAAATAAATAAATAAATGTCGAGAGCCCCTGATGTGAAAAGCCCAGGATAAGGCCCTATGGAGAGCTACAAAGGTGAATAAGATAAGAGTCCCTATCCTCCAAAACCTTACAATCTAATACTGGAAACAAAATACATACAGAGCTCGTTTTAACACAAAATAGCCTTAAGAAGAAGTGAATATGGTACTAGGAGAGAGGATCATGGGAAACCTTGTAGGGAAAATAGTGCTCAAGCTGGCCCTTTAAGGATAGTGGAACCCCACCAGGAACAGCTAGCTGTTGGGGAGTAAAATGTGTCTCGACATAACAGCATAAGGAAAGCAGGAGCACTGGGAACGACCGCGGATAGTACAGCACTAGTGGGGCACAGGTTGTGAGAAAGCCTGTGGGAGCGATGAGGCCTTCGGTCCTGGAAGGCCTTGAACAATAGGCCAGGAGGAGGCTGGGCTTCATTTGGAGTACACTGGGGTACCCTGGGTAGTTTTGGAGCCAAGCGGTGGGATTGTGCTGTGTTTTAGCAGGATTGCTATGGCAGGGAGATGGCCAAAGGAGAGAAGAGAGGTAGGAAATGCTACTTCGGTCTTTTGTGATGAGCTAAGTGGAGCCTGAACAGGGGTGTGGGTTGTAAGAGCGAATGAAAGGTGGGTAAGAATTCATTCTAAGGTAGCATCAAGTTGATATAGTCACTACTTAAAGTGAACAGGAGGAGAGAAAAAAGTCAAAGGGACTCCAAATTTGCAACATGCTTGACAGGAAAGATGAGAAGATCATTATCAGAAGTAGAAAACTCAAGAATAAAAGATCATTTGAGAAGGATAAAAGAAGTGCTACCAATACAGGGAAGAAATGTATATTTGAATTATATCAAAATTAATATTTTCATTCATCAACAAAACCCCATTAAGAGAATGAACAGCAAACCACAGAGTGGTGGAAATAGCTAACAAAGGATTCATTTCCAGGATATATATAAAGCACTAGTAGAAATCAATATTAAAAAACAAACAGACAACTCAATAGAAAAATGGGCAAACAGACTCAAAACAGGCATTTCACAGGATGACATGCAATTGGTGATAAACATATGTTAAGTTGCTCAATTTCACCAGTCATTGGGGAAATGTAAATTAAAACCATAATAAGATAATATTGCACAACCATCAGAATAACTAAAATAAAAAAACATATAGTACCAAATATTGGTGAAACTGTGGGCCAATCAGAATTTTGATACATTGCGGGTAGAAATGTAAATTAGTACAGCCACTATAGAAAACTGTTTGGCAGTATCTAATAAAACTGAACATATGCAGATCACGGTAACAAGCAGTTCCATTCCTAAACATGAAAGGCACATGTGCACCAAAAAAACCTTACAAGATTGTTCAGAGCAGCCTGATGATTCAATACAGCCTGAAACTGGAGACCACCCAAATGTCCATCAGCAATAGAATGGTGGTATATTCACATAATGGAATATTATACAGTCATGAGAATGAATAGACTATCTCTACCTGCAACAACTCAGAATAATATTATAAATACGCTGTTGAATGCAAAAAGATAGCTGCAAAATATAAAATATGATTTCATTTATATGAAGTTCAAAAACAGGAAAAACTAACCTATTATGTTAATTAGGATAGTGGCTGTTCTCGGGGTGAGGTGGTAATGATAGGAGAGGTGTACTGGGGTGCTGATAAAGTTCTGTTTGGTGATATTGCTGCTGGTTACCAGGATGTGTTTGTTCTCTTTGTAAAAATTCCTTGAACCACATGCTTATTATTTGGTACAGTTTTCTGGACTTCTGTTATATTCTGATTACAAAACAACGTTTCCCTAAAAAACAGGTTTTAGGGTTAGATAATGCAGTCAAATCAGAAATGATGATTTGTGGGTCTGTGTAAGCAGTCGATAGGATCTTACCATTGATAAATATGTACATGTTGTTCATTACAACAGTCGTAGAAAATGATCAAGGGAAAGGAAGGAGAAAAGTAAAGAAGGAGTCTTCGGGAATGTTTACCCACAGGTGTGGGAAGAAGAAAAATAGAGGAGGAAACAAAGAGGTACAAAGGGACCAAGAAATGCACTCACATATACCAACGCAGAAAGGGGAGGGGCGCTAATCAGCAGCACCGAAACCCCACAGGGACTGAATGGACAGTACCCCATTAGATTAATTCCTTTGAACAGTGGCTGGCACCCAATGCTACAGAGAGCTCCAGGAGTTTGAGAAGTGTGAGGAAAGGCTGCTGGGTTTAGTAGTTAGGACTTGAGATGGGACCATTTTAGGACATTTACCTGAAGTAAATGGCTAATGGAAGTTTTTTAAATAGAAGGAAATGGGGGGATTCCCTGGTGGTGTACTGGCTAGGCTTCGGTGCTCTCAACGCTATTGCCTGGGTTCTATTCCCAGCCAGGGAAATGCTCCCCACCACCAAAAAAAGAAGGGAATGAAAAAGAAGGAAACTTGGAGCATCAGGAAGGCAGAAGGAACTCAGTAAGCAAAATGTGGGTAGAATACAATAGGCTTTCCTTCTTCTTTTGAGTTTTCTAAATTATGTTTGACATTTGAAGACAAAATTATAACACTTAGGGTTTAAATGCACATAGAGTAAATATTTAAGACAATTATATTAAACAGGTAAAGGTAAGGAGACATAAATGGAGGCAAGTTTTCAATACATCACTCAAACTGGTAAAATGGTATCAGTAGACTGTAATGTTTTGTATATATAATGCAAAGCCTACAGAAACCACTAGAAATGTTATACAAAGAGATATACTTAAAAACACTATAGATAAATCAATGTGGAAGTCTTTTTTTTGTTTGTTCACTGAAAAATTGTTTATTAAAGTATTACTATTTTGTATAATTTAATATTTGTATAATTTAAAATTCTAAGTTGCCCTGAATAATCCAGATGTCTACAATATAGACAGACATGTATAGAAAGTACTATATTTCCTGATGTTTAACATAATCAAACTTCTCTAACTTTCACTTATCAGTCAAGTAAAAGATTAACCATTAACCTTTCAAAGTTATACCTTTAAGGAATTCACAAATTCCTATTTCTCCATTTCTTTTTGTTGTTGTTGTTGTTTGTTTTGTTTTTTGCTTTTTTTTTTTTTTTTTTTTTTTTTTTTTTTTTTTTTTTTTTTTTTTTTTTTTTTTTTTTTTTTTTTTTTTTTTTTTTTTTTTTTTTTTTTTTTTTTTGGTAGTATGTGGGTATTTCCCTGGCTGGGAATCGAACCCAGGCCACAGCGTTGACAGTGCCAGCCCCGAAGCCTTAAGCCACTACACCACCAGGGAACTCCCTTTTTTTTGTATTTTCCACTTTCTTTTTTTTTTTTTTTTGCTTTTTTTTGGTATGTGGGTAGCTCCCTGACTGGGAATCGAACCCAGGCCGCAGCGCTGACAGCTCCAGCGCCGAAGCCCTAAGCCACTACACCATCAGGGAACTCCCTTTTTTTTTTTTTTATTTTAAACCTTCTTAAAAGAGGAAGCTGAAACCCCCAAACCAAAAACCTTAATCTGCCTTTCACCAGGGACCATCGCCTCTCGCACACATTAGTCTTCGTACTTCCAGTTCCTTTAACCTTAATTCAGCTTTTTCAGCTTCTATTTGAAGGATAGCTATTGTTCTTTCATAATTCTTTTCAGGACTATCATAGAAAGTTCGAGCAATCCATCTTGATATAGGATACTTGAAATATTCCCAGTGTTCTGGGACATAGCCTTCTGGAATTTCTGCTAACTCAGCTTCACCAATGAATACATTCACCAGAGTTATGCCAACTATTACTAGAACAGCAGTCAACAAAAGGTAGTATCTCATTAAATTCAAAAAACACTTGTCATAAAATCCAGAAGGTTTGATGACAAACAGTCTTTTCCCATGGTCTCCACTGTGTCGCATAGGAGCGGTAGTCTTCAGAAAGCCTCGCACATAAGGAAGCCCCTAAATCCAAGTTCAGTGCCAAGACGGCAGCCAGACAGAGCAGCCGCCGCAGTGACCGAAGCCCGCTGCAGTAAACTCATAGCCGCCATGGTTACTACCTGGAAGTCTTTTAAATGTTTAAGTAACTCACGAGAAGGCAGGAAAATGAAAACAGAGACATGAAAACGGGGGGGACCAGACAGAAAACAAAAAATAAAAAGGCAGACTTAAGCCCTAATACATCAATACTTACGTAAAATGTAAAAGGCTTAAATGCATCAATGAAAAGAAAGAGATTGATAGAAAAAATTTAAAAAAACATGACCCAACTATATTCTATCTCAAGAAACTCACTTCAAACATTACATAGGAAGGCTGGAAGTAAATCACGTGTGAGCTGTCACTACGTACAAGAGTATACTGTACGACTAGATCCACGTACCACTCTTAAAACAACAAAACCACAGACATAGAGGGGGAAGTGGGCATAGCTATAACAGGGCAGCATGTGGGATCCTTTCGGTGATGGAAAAGTTCTGAATCTTGATTGGATCCATGTCAATGTCATGGTTATAGGATGGCATTAGTGTTTTCAAGATGAACCTTTGGGAGAAACTGGGTAAAGGACAGGGGGGTCTTACAGTATTATTTCTTAAGAGTGCATGTGAATCTATAATTGTCTCAAAATGAAAAGTGTCTGTTAATGTGTCACACTTTTTTATAGCAGACCCTTGATATTTGAGAATAACATGTCCGAACCTTCAGGAATCCCCAAATACCAGCAAACAGACATGCTGGCACAGGCTTTCCCCCAAATCACACCTCCTCTACAGTTACACATCCCCTGTACACATCTCTCTGTTCTCCTCGGCATATTTTCAACTTCGGCTGGAGTTGCACCCTCCCTTTATGCCCATTTCCATAATGCCATCTTTATTTCCCCAGAGTCACTGCACTCGAGGACCAAGCAAGAGCCATGGTGCTGCTTCAGGGGACAGAAGCCAGGTCCTGGGCTGCCCCAACCCCACCTCAGTAAGACGCCAAATCGCTGCCATGGTGCTAAATTCAAACATGCCCACGGCACGTGCGTCTCTTTCTTCGCCGGCGTGAGTAAAATGGATCGTTGGGACCTATTCAGATGTGCCCAAGACACATATGATGCCAGGTAAAGAGGATTCAGAAGTGAAGATAATGAAGACCTTCTGCTTGTGGCATGATTTTCTCAATCTGATGTTCGCTTGAATATTTCGGTGTCGAGCTACATCCTAGATCTTCATCTCCCTCCATTCAACCGACAAGTTTAACACTCATCACACCTGGCTAAAAGCCCCTTGTTTTTATGTAAGATGTTGTCATAGTCAGCTTGGGCTGCCATAACACAAATACCATAAACTGGGTGTATCGTAAACAACAGACATTTATTCCTCACAGTTCTAGAAACTGAAAGTCCCAGATCACCGTGCCAACAGCATCATTAGGTTCTGGTGCCAGCCCACGTGATGGGTTATAGAAAGCTGTCTTCTCCCTGTGACATCACATGGGGGAGGGGGCAAAAAGCCTCTCTGGGGTCCTTTTATGAAGTCACTAATCCCATGTCTTTTTTTTTCTTTTTGGGGGTAGCTCCCTGGCTGGGAATCAAACCCAGGCCACGGCGTTGAGAGCGCCACAGCCTAGCCACTACACCACCAGGGAGCCCCCATGTCATTTTCTTGATGATCATTTTTATCAAAGAAAAACCAGAATTGGTGTCTTGCCACTGTCAGAGCCTCACCTTAGTATCGGGAGGGGTGAGACAAGCTGGTGGCAGTAGAGAAAAAAATGAACGAGCCTTCCTATTGGCTCAGACCGAGCAAGGGTGGGGCTCCTCGGCAGAACAGGCGCAGAAAGACCCCTCAGCGGCCCGGTGCAGCCGTGCCTGGCCGTGCCTGGGACCTCCGAGCACCTCCCCAGATAAAGTCGCAGCTGGTTGCCAGAGCTGTTTTTTTAACCCTAACAAGATCTGTCATTGAACATCACTGGAGCCTGACTTCGCCTCTTTTCCTCCAGGCTTTGCCAGTGGAGGTCAAAGGTTACATCATCCTTCAACACAGCCCTCCAGGGCCCCTGGCTTTTGTTAATGAGGCCTCACAGCGGTGATGGGCCACAACCTCTTGGCCCTTGGAAGACATGCAAGAAACCGTAACGAACGGGCCCCCTCCAAGGCCAACCTGCAACAACCACTTAGGGTATTTGCAGCGTCCTGTCCCTGCAGGTGAACCACAGGGAACGAAACGGAAACTCCTTTGTCTGGTAACCTTATGTCATGCCTTGTTAAGACAAATTGAGAAGAATCCTGGATTATGTTGGGTAACAGCTTTTCCTTCTAAAAACAGTCTTGGACGAGGATGGGAGCATTTCTGGGGACAAGGACATCTTGTACAATATTAGTATGAAGTGACAGCATTTTCTGATAATTTCATAAACACGTCAGCTGTATTGTTTTCTAGCAACAGAATGTATTTTGGCCAAGGGCACTATTTCTCACTTGTTCTCTGGCAATTAGGGTTGTAAACAGATAACTTGTAAGCGCATTCCTCAGCCGAGAATCACCACCAAACAACAAGATCTAGGCAGCCCAAGTTACCACTTTTTGTTTGAATGTGGACATTTTTCTAAGAAGACATCAGTGCTTTGGGTGCTGAAGTCAAGGGAAGTGTTCTGCTTATTGTCTATTAATACAACCTGAAGGCAATGATTTTGGTGGAGGAACCCTTTTTTATCAAAGAAAGCATATACATGAGCCTAATGTGTCGATTTAAACCCAAAAGTGTTTTCATTCAAACCAAGTAAGAGACCAGAGCTCACCTGATCAGTACCTCTACTCATGCTCACCCCAATCCCTCTGTGCCCACCCACAGGTGTTCCCCGAAAAGGCTCTGTAAAACACAGCTTGAAAAACCACAGGTCTTCCCACTGCGTCTGGAGCTGGTCACCAGGTCGGAATGCCTCGTGGACCTTCTGCCAAGCTGCATGAGCCTGAGCTCGGGGACACTTCATAGTCGCGCTGTGTCTGGCTTTCTCATCCAGCAAATATGATTCCCTTATTCCAACTGCCCCATGGACTAGAGAGAAAAAATATAAACCCATGACTGTGATGCGGAGGTTACTGCTCATGATGGTTGTTTTTCTAAATCATTTTACTGAGCTATAATTCACATATTATATAATTTGTCCATTGGAAGTATACCATTCAGTGGTTTTAGTGTATTCACAGCGCTTTACAACCATGACCATAATCAATATTAGAGAATTTTCATCACCCCAAAAAGGAGCCCTATATTCATTATAAGCCACTCCCCGCTTCTCCCCACCCCACACACTGCCTTGGCAACCACCAGTACACTTTCTGTCTGCGTAGAGTTGCTTATTCTGGGCATTTTATATAAATGGAATCATGCAAAATCTATTCCTTTGCAACTGCTTTTATCATTTAGCATCTTTTCAAGGTTCACCACTACTTCATTTCCTTTTATTGCAGCATAATATTTCATTGTATGGGTATATACATATTTCGTCTACCCGTTCATCCGTTGAAGGACACTTGAATAGTTTCCATGTTTGGGGCTGTTACAAATAATGCTGCTATGAGCATTATTGAACATTAAAAACACGTATAATACAAGGTTTGGTTTGGCTTTCTGTGGACATGTGTTTTCATTTCCCTTGGATACATGCCTAGGAGCAGAACTGCCGGGTCATACAGTAATCCTGTGTTCAGTCTTTTGAGGACTGTTTTCCAAAATGGCTGCACCTTTTCCCATCCCCCCAGCAGTGTATGAGAGCCCCAATCTCTCTTCGTCCTTGCCAATACTTACTATTTTCCTTTTTGATTGTAGCCATTCTAGTGGATGCAAAGGTGTAGCTTATTGTGGTTTTGATTTGTATTTTCCTGGTGGCTAGTACTTTTCATGTACTCATAATGGGGATTTTTTTTTCCAGCTAATGGCAGGACATTTAACAGTGAAAGATGTCAGGATAGATGGAACTCTGCAAGATCGATTGTTTTCTATGACTGTCAAGTGTACCTCTTATTTGAAGGCTTGAAATGTTTTTACTTAAATTATGACAATTATCTATCTCTCTAGCATCCCCACACACCCCACATTCACCTAACTCCATTACTATGTCATGGATTGGGCTAAACTCTGTTGCAAGAAACATATTTCTACAAAACTATTTGAAAAACAGACAAGTCCAAAACCCAGCCAATAACTCGCTTTCTCAGTGAATCCTGGCATGTCCTAGCACCTGCATTTCACAAGGCTGCCTTTGTAGAACCCTGGAGGGTACCATTCGCGTGGTCATCTGTGTGCCTAGAGCCCCCTGGAGGCCCCTGGAGGCCCCTGGAGCTGTGCATTGCTAAGCCTGTCAGGCAAGCCCCCACCCCAACACACCTTTGACAGGAAGTGTTCTTGAAAGTTGTTGTTTAGTCAATCATGGGAGTGATTTGCACTTTTCTAAGGGGCATCTGCAAGGTGGCCAAGTGGGGCAAAGGGTAGAGTGAGAGTAGCCACCTGGGTCTGTTCTGTTCACCTAAATGTTGATTTAACAAGTATCCCCAGGAATAGGTACCCCTCCCGTGAGCTCACAAGTGCCTGATCTTACTCCTAATGACAGTCCTCACTACACTGCTTGTCTGCGTTCTCCCCCAGACCCTGGGCTCCTGCACTTGGTGGGAACTCCGCAAATATTTGTCCTTCCTGTGCCTAAATCTGAGTTATAGTCTCTTTGTCATCCTCATCACCTCCTTCATGAAAAGGGAAAAGAAACTACAATTTACTGAATGTTTACCATGTGCCGGTACTGTCCATATGTTAGTTCATTTAATTTTAATATTATATGAACTCATTATAAGAAGACAGGTAAGGTAGGTATTTTCCTGTTCTAAGGGTGAGGAACTGGAAGCTCAGGAGGTTAATTAACTTACTTAATTCACTTCAACTTGCCTCAGGTCTCACAGGCACTGGGCAAGGGCTCGCACCCAGGCTGGTTGCTTTTTGTACTATCCACACAAAGCTTTGCCCTGTCTTTTTAAAGAGTTAGCTCCCCAAAATCCATAGGGTTCACCTCAGTTACAGCTTTTTGGGCAATGAGGAACCAGGACCCATGTTTTCAGTTGACTGGAAGAATACATTTTTCCCCATATTCTTTTTTACAAGAACACTCAATACTTTATTAAAATCTGTTCCATTTGTTTAACTGGTTTTGAATGTTTAGAAGGAGATGGGGTGAGTCCTCTCTGGGGGCCTTTCTCGGGGAGGAGAGTTCAGGTAGGGTCAGAATGGGCCTCAGAAAGCTGAGACCTGGCAGTCAAGGGCAAATGCCTGGGAATCAAAGGTGGGGATGGCCTGGCCAGAGGAAGGTGGAGCTTTGGCAGGAGACTGAAGATGAAAGCTCTGGTTGTGCTTCTGGCTGACTCTGCAAACCCCACACACATATTTGTTAAGAGGCTTTGCAGTTTGAGCTGATTATGCATCTGTGGGTCTGCATGCCACAGTGTCCAGAGACTTTCTCTGTGTTGTCCCAGCCCTGATCGGCAGGCTGGACTGTGCATGCAGAATTGTGTGGGATTGTAAAAGCCAGGGGTTCAAGGACAACCCACCCTCCTTACTTGGGGACTCTTGTAGAGGTGGCTCCTTCCAAGGACAGGCTATGCATGTAAATGAGGACTCATTTTTCTGTCGAAATGAAGGACACCAGAAGCAGCACATGTGTCAGCAGCACATCTGCTATAAGCCAGCATCTGCTTTATGCAACTCTATTATTAATGAACTGAAAACAGTCCTGCTGCTGCTCTTATTGTGAGGATATAAAAAGCAAAGTAAGGGGTTTCTTTGCCCCTTAGTTTATTTATTCAACAAATTTGTATTGAGCACGTCCTCAGTGCAGAGTAGAGAAACAAATTGGAATTAAGTTATGATCTGTGTTCTCTAGTGTGAGGGGTAAGGCCTTGTGGTTGAAGAGCTATAACGTTGATGTGTCTTGTGCATGTTGAGTGCTCAGCAGGGGGACTTACATTCTGAAAACTACAAAACATTATTGAGACAATTTTAAAAAGATCTAAATCAATGAGAAAATATCCCTGTTTATGGACTAGAAGACTTAATATTGTTAAGATGCTAATACTCCCCCAAATGATCTACAAATTCGATGTAATCTCTCTTAAAATCCCAGTTGGCTTCTTTGTACAAATTGACAAGTCAAATACTACAATTCATATGGAAACTCAAGGGACCTAGAATACCCAAAACAATCTTAAAAGAGAAGAACAAATTTGGAGGACTCACACATCCTGAGTTTGACACTTACGATCAACAATAACGAGCACAAGATGGGACATAGACTTGGGGTTATCACTATGTAAGGACTGTAAATGTCTAAGCATTCTGTTTTCTTGTACATGTAAAACTTATTTAAAAACATTTTTAAAAGAAATTAAAAAACAATAACAAGCATAGTGTGCTACTGGCAGAAGGACAGACATGTTGATTAATGAAAAACATTTGCGAGTCCAGAATTAAATCCATGTATCTATGGTCAATTGATTTTCAACAAGGGTACCAAGACCATTCAGAGGAGAAATAATAATCTTTAGTAAATGGTGCTTTGGCCACTGGGTAGCCAAATGCAAAAGAATGAAGTTCGACTCCCACCTCATTATCACATACAAAAATGAACTGAAAATGGATCAAAGACATACAAACTCTTAGAAAATAACACATGAGTAAATCTTCATAATCTTGACTTTACAATGGGTTTTTAGACATGACACCAGCAATCAAGAACAACAAAAGAGCGAAAAGAAATAGAGACGTTGGACTTCAACAAAATTAAAAATTTTGTGCTTCGAAGAATACTAACAAGAAAGTCAAAGACAAGCCACAGAATCAGAGAAAATATGTGATAAAGGATTTATATCTAGAATATATAAAGAATTCTTTGGGGGGTGGGGGTGTTCCCTGGCTGGGAATCGAACCCAATATAAAGAATTCTTACAACTCAGTAATAAAAAAAAACAAATAATCCATTTCAAAATGGGCAAAAACATAGAAGTAGATATTTTTCCAAAAAAGTGTGATGAACAAGTAGCCATAACACATTAAAAGGTGCTCAACATCAGTAGTCATTAGAAGAACACGCATCAAAACCACAATGCCTTACAACTTCACACCTAGTAGGAAGGCTGAGAAAGTTGTATAAGAAAAAGTATTAGTGAGAATATGAAAACAGTGGAACCCTCTTACACTGCTGGTGAGAATGTAAAATAGTGCAGCCACTTTGAAAACAGTCTGGCAGTTCTTCAAATTTTTAAATATAAACTTTTCATTTGACCCAGCATTTTGCTTCCAGATCCATAATCAAGAGAAATGAAATCATGTCTCCACAATAACTTGTACATGAATGTTCACAGTAGCATTATTCATAATAGCCAAAAGGTCAAAACAACCCAAATGTCCATCAACTAATAAATGGGTAAACAAAATGTAGTATATCCATCCAATAGAATTTTATTTGCTTATAAAAAGAAATGGACTATTGACACATACTATAACATAAAGAGCCTTAAAAACCATACGCTAAGTAAAAGAGACCAATCACAAAAAAGCGCATATTATATGATTCCATTTCTTTGAACTGTCCAGAATGAGAAAATATATTGAGACACGAATAGATTGTGTGGCTCAGGGCTGAGGGGAATGGGGAGATTGGAGGATGGTAGCTACTGGGTATGAGATTTCTTTTTGAATTGCTGCAATGCTCTAAAATTGATTGTGGTTATAGTATATTTAATATATTCACAAATCTGTGAATATACTAAAACCATTGAACTGTATACCTTAATTGAATGAATTGTATGGTATGTGAATTATATCTTAATAAAACTGTACCAAAAACATACAAACAAACACAGAAATGAATGTTGCCTAAGAGCACTTTATGTTCTTTTTTTAAAATGGCTTCAAACTGCATCAAGCTAAATTGTAAATTAGGCACCCTTCTATCCCACGGAAGGATTGGAAATCATACTTCACCTCCCAGTTTCTGTACATGAAAAAGCGGTGAACAGAATGTTTGCACTACCCCTGACTTCAGCCAACACCGGGGTCCTACCTGGGGCTTATCCATCATACCCAGTGGACTTCTAAGAGGGTCTGTTGTCCTGGGTGAAGAATGTAACAGGCCATTTTTGTGGCTTAACAAAAATTGCTGTTCTCAACACCTACTGCTGGGAACAGAATTCAGGGGGAAGATATAGGAAATGTTAATGGGGTTCAAGATGCTTGTAAGGAAGAATAGGAACAAAACCTGTACCTTTTCCCTTAAGAAAGATCAATGTTATTAGATTAGTTTTAACAAAAGACTTCAGGCAAGAGAGGATACCAAGAAGAATCTCAGCAAGAGGGAAGGGAGAGTCTAGAATAGAGACTGGTTCAGAGGGAGGCTTTTGGTTGGGATGGGGGTGAGGGTACTAGTAGAGCTAGTAGAGGGTACCAGGTGTCACTCATGGCCTGAAGATAGGGCAGGCAAAAAGGTAAGGAACACCCAGGGATTCATTGGCCTATAATGTGAAGGGACTCTTGAGAGGGCCAATCTGGAATTCCTGCCCAGAGGACACAGGACACCATTCAAAATGGTACAATTAAGGTACAGCTTTGTTTGCTGGTTTAGGATATTGAGATCTCATACCTAATTAAAATTCTGCCAGAAGGCAATTAAAATGAATGCCAATTTTAATAAGGTGTCACCTGCTATTTATATAAAGATGACTATCTTCAGATGAGATAGATTAGCATTGTGATATTACTGGAAGCAGCATGAAATGGGTACCTAACTTCATTATTTCTGGGACAGAAATTAAAAATAAACTTTCTATTGCCATGACCACTACAGTTGTTGTCATTGAACTATCGCACGTACACACAGGGCATCCATACTGTGTGGGTGCACAGCATGAATACAGTCTGTTGGCTCCAGGGCAGGTTCATTTGCATTTTGATGTTGCATAATTTGTTCTCAAATTCCCATGTGATTACTCACCTCACTCTCCACGTTTCCAAGAAAACCTACATTTGAAATCTTCATTTGACCTCGTAGTCATAAACACCAACACTGAATCCATGTGATCATAAGCATCTGAAGATCTTCTAGAGCTAGGGTAGTAAACTCTTTCTGTAAAGTGTCAGATAATAAACATTATAGGCTTTGCCATTTCTCTACACCTTTCAAATTCACCATTGACCACTGACAACTTAATTGAAATGGTCCATTTCTTTGAAAGACACACAAACTTCCAAAACTCACACACAGAGAAGTACAATGTCTGAACAGGCTTGTATCTATTAAAGAAATATAATCAATGATTAATAATCTTCAAAATAAAAATTCACCAGGCCCAGATGGTTTCACTGCTGAATTCTACCAAATACTAAGGAAGAAATGATGCCATCTCCCTCCAAACTCTTCCAAAAAGTAGAAGTAGAAGGGAACATGTTTTAACCCACTTTATAAAGCCAGTATTACCTTAATATCAAAGCCAGATTAAGAACATTACAATATAGAAAAATTTAGACCAATATTGCTCATGAACATAGATACAAAAAAGTCCTCAATAAAATCTTAGCAAATTGAATCCAGCAATATATGTATAATGTATAAGTGAGAGTTTTTGACACACTAATTTCCATTAAGTTGCCTCTACCACAGCATTTTTCAAAGAGCGTCTCAGAAAACTAGTCCCCAAGATATTAGTACCTGATTTCCATGGCTTTTGATAGATGCTTGATTGAAAACAGAGTGACACAATTATTCACTTCTAGGAATATACACTACTTTCAAGAAGTCCTGTATATTCTGTTTTGGAGGCATACATTTGGGAAAAAAAATTCTCTCTACTTAGTTTGTTTCTTTGTTTTGGTGGGGCAAGAGAATTTAGTGGAATTGGTGTCATTGTTTCGTATATACTTTGAGAACTTCTACTCTGCCATATGTCATATCAATGATTCATGAGCCATGATTTATCTCGTTTGTCAAAATATACCCTAGTATATCTAGCACCAAGCACAGCAGCTAACCCAAAGCTCTCAATAAATATTTGTTAAGTAAGTGAAGGAAATTTCATTAGGAAAATTGACTTACCTCAAAACTCTACACTTTCTATATCTCTTCTAGATTTTCCTTTCCCTTCTCTACAGAGAAAAGAAATCCCCTAGTGTCACAGTGATCAGCTCCATTTGGACAGTCCACCTAGACATGGAAGAATTCCAAAGTCGTCTCTCCAGGACGCTCTCTCCCAGGAGTGCTTTTACTTGCAAATGAAATTCTCTTCCCAGCTGCAAGTTAGGGCTGAACCAAGGAAGTTGGGTCTGTGGTTCATCTTATCACTTCCCTTTCAACAAATTCGACTTGCTTCCCAAGAGTCAGTTGGGAAAGGCCTCCAAAGAAAACAGACGCTTGGATTAGATGATGTGAATACGTGACTGTCAAAGCCATAAAACCTTGCCCTTTCCTCCTCTCCATCAAAAGTTTAGCAAAGACGTGCTTTCCCCACAGGCTGATAACAGCCGTCCCAGAGCACGAATTGCACATGGATTACAACTAATTGGGGTCAAGGAGAGAATGTCTACAGTCTTGTAAGAAAGGAGTACATCTTGAGCTGAGAAAGTACACGTTCCCTTAAATATTTCTCTGCCCCCAAATGCTTAGTCCCTGTGGTACTTGGTGTTTCTACATGTTCTGCAGGCTTGTCATTGAACAATTAAAGAGCTGTTAACCTCATTTCTTCTAGGGGCTGAGGAGCTCTATAGCCCCCCAAAATACAACAAAGGAAAACTGAGTTCAGCCAAAATTCAAGCCTATATTGTCAACCTAAATATTTTAACTGATCATGACATCCATGTGCTACAAAATTACAACTTTTCTTTAAAAAAAAAACTACTAATTGTGCTGTAAATATTTTACACAGAATGCTTTTTAAAATCTAGAGCCATTGTAAACTCTCAAAACTTTATACATGCAAGGAAAGCAAACTGAAAGTAAGAGTCATTAAGTTTATGTTTATTTCTAAGATTTACTTAAACCTCCCTAGTTTTCAACACTCAAGCATTGTCCAGACTACTAGATGCAACAACGTGGGATTTCCTAAGTCCCATAGGGAACCTGGACTAAATTACTGCAGAGGGATATGTGCCATATCTCAGTTTGTGGTTTGCTTCACTGTGTTTGAAGCAAAGGTTATTAGACACTAATGCTGCACAGATTTTCTAAATAGTCTGTATTGCCAATGGCAGAGCCAGATGTGAACCACATCAGGGGAGACATGTGACAGCATTTCCCTAAATGCCCGTGATGAATTATAATTTGCAAAGGGGAAAATTGCAGCTGTGTAGTGCCAGGATAATTTCCTCCAAATACCACTCTCATCAGGTCATTTCTCCTCAGAAAGAGTCAGGCCTCCCTTTTGTGTGAAATCTAAAGGCTGGTATTAGGAACCTTGGTCAGCTGGCTGCCCTACCTTGAGACTAACCAGAAGAATCCCTGCACTTCAGGTCATGAACCTCTTCCCTCCCTTCCTATATTTGCTCCAGTAGCTCTCTCTGTCTGAAATACAGAGCTCTAACATCTTCCAAAACCTGGCTCAAACCTCATCATTTTCAAGACTTCCCCTCCCAGTCCTTCTCCACGGGATCATTCTCCTGAATTTGGCCATCCCTGTACTCATCTACCGTTGTCATTATGGCTACTGGTGGTGGTCACTGGAAAGCTTAGCGTCAAATTTATGGTTCTTTAAAGCAAGCATGGGGACCCACGTCCCCAATGTGCATTTCCCACCCTCCCTCCCTCTCACTTTCACGCTACGTATCACCATTTATTTCACTTTGCTTTTTCATCACTTTGTTACCTTGCTGTAATTTATCTATTCTTACGTGATATCTTAAATCCCTGCTGAATCGAAGTGGAATGTCGATGTAATTCTTTGGACTACACACGCAGGTGCTTTTCTCTCAACACATGTTCTCTCTGAGTATCCTAGCTCCCACTACTTTATATGCTTCACTGAGGAAATGAAATGATCTCAGAAGCAAGTTTTTGTAATGGACTTTCTTGTTCATCCTTTGATTATAAGATTATATGTGCAAGACCCTTTATACATATTACCTATATCCCAGAATTATCATACCTAAAGAACCACGTAATCAGAAAGGTTAAATGGTTGGCCTGATGTTACTTAGCTAATAAGGCAGAGCCAAGATTCAAACCCAGGTTTACTTGACTCCAAATCCCTTGATTCTGTGTCCCTGAAAAGTGTCTAGCACCATCACAGGCACTCAGTGATCTATACTAATTGGTTGTTGAAGTATGACCAGGAAAACCTGGTTCAGAATTAAGTAAAACCCTAGAGGCAAAGCTACCAAAAGTTGAACTTGCATAATTGGTGGAAATTGGTTTCATAGTGTGTGAGGAGATTCTAAGGTGGTCTATCTGGAAAAAACAGATCAGACCGACTAAGAGAACCAAAACACTTAGGGTGTGGGCTGAACGTAACACTTGAAGAAGTGCCATGTTCTGATGTCCAATTTTGGATACAGAGAGAAGACTGGTTGGGGCATACTGGTTTGGATTTTGGTCCAGTGTAAACTGATTCAGCAGTTCAACCATCCCTGCCATTCCAGCCCAACCCCTTGGGTTTCAATGAGGGGAGCCTTGGTGGGATCTCATGAGGGACTCTGACAAAATGGGATAGACAGACTTTTACCCCTGAAACCAGAACAGAATCTTCACACGTTACCTTCTCTGCAACACTCCCCCCAACTCCTCCTCGCTGTTTCATGTTTACGTAATATTTACCCTGTGGTATTAGAATAACGTGCCCCTGTCTGTCTTTCCTCCTGGGCCATCAGCTACTGAAAGGCCATACGTAATCTTTTGGAAATACCATACATACGTTCCTTTTCCTCAAACTGATCTACAGATTGGACCCAATTCCGGTAAAAAGCCAAATAGAATTGAGAAACTGACCAATAATTCTTACGTTTATATGGAAGGACAAAGACCTAAGACTAAATAGGCACTGCTGAAGAGAATTATCAGACTTATTACAAAGCTGCCGTAATGAGGACAGTGTTGTACCAGCACAGATGTAGACAGACTGCCCAATGGAATAGACTAAAGAAGAAACAGAGACGGGAGGCGGGAGGAAGGTCATTGAAGGCATTGCAGATCACTAAGGAAAAAAATTCTTCAGTAAATGACGTGAGGCCAATTTGTTACCTATATGTGGGGGGGAAACTGTAATTAGATCCTGCTTTGCTTTGCACCACAGAGAAAAATCAAATCCTGGTAGATACAAGGGTTAGATACAAAAGGCAAAACTCGAAAATTTTTAAGGCATTATACAAGAATATCTTTAGGACCTCAGGATGGCAAAAGTTTCTTAAACAAAACACCAATGTGCAAACTAAGAAAGAAAAAATAATAATAAATTTGGCTACATTCAAATTAAGAACTTCTAACAATAGATCCCATGATGAAAGTGATCCGGAAGCCACATACCTGGAGCAGATATCTGCAATATGTATAACCAGGTAAGCACACATAAAAATGATTTCTTTTTAAATCTTCAAAGTTTAATTTAAATAATGAATAAATGCAAAACCAAACAGCCCAGAAGAAAAAAAAATAGGAAAAAGATAGGAACAGACAGTTCACAAAGCAGGAAACATGAGTGGCCTAGAAATACATGAAAGAACACACAACCTCATTAGTAATCAGAGAGACACTAATTAAGATGACAATGAGATACTACTTTTCAACCACTGTGTTGGCGAAAAATAAGAAGCCTGGCACTGTCAAATCTTGGTGAAGGTGTGAATCAACTGGAATTTTTCTACACCGTTGGTTAGCAGGAGTCTGAATTGGTGGAATTACTTTGGGGAAAAAAATAAGTTGAACATTCACATACTTTATAGCCCAGCAGTTCCACCCTAGAGAAACTCTTGCACATGTGCCTAGAGTCATGTGATTCTACTTCCAAGCATAAGCCCTACAGAAGCTCCTGCACAGCACCTATGTGTAGGAACATTCATACAACATTGCAATAACAACTAGAAACAACCTATGTCCAAAGTGGCCTGGGAATGAGTAAACAATTATTTATTCATATTGACAGTAAAATGTTATATACAGTTATGAAAATAAAGAAATACATGCCACATGGACGAATCTTAGAAATATAATTTTGAGTGGAAAAAACAAGTGAAAAGAAGACTAGGTATAGTATAATACCATTTTTATAAAGCAAACAAAATTAAATAATATACAAAGGGTGCCAAACAAATGTATACATGCTTTAAGAAAGGAAAAAAACTGTATTAAAATTATAATAATATATACCAATAACAAAAGATGAATACAAGTCACGTTTGACTTCCACAATTACAAGAGATGCTCAAAGTGGTCACCATCAGTGTCCAGACACTTCTGATTACGGCGAACTACTGCTTGAGCCACATTGACCAAAGTGTCCACTTGTATCACTGCACATGCCATTTCAATTTCTTCCCAAAGTACCGCCAGTGTAGCCAGTTTTCTGTGGTACACCACATCCTTTAAGGTCCCCCACAGGTAGAAGTCAAGGGGTGTTAAGTCAGGAGAATGTGGGGGAAACTCAAACAATGTTCTCAATTTCAAATACCCCTTCAAAATTGTCTTGTGCTCCTCGAATGAAAACTGCTTCCGCCATTTATTTTTCACTGTCCTGCCTGTCGCATGGTGATGCTAGCATTCACTTGATTAATGTCATCTTTCGAGCAAATGTCATACTACACATTGCTACCATAATTCAATTCAACTTCAGAATGTAATACATAGATAACATCTCTTAAAGTGTGTATACATTTTTAGCACCCCACCCAGTATTAGTTGATGTTGTATACATATGTGCTAACTTATTCTTTAAAACAAGGGGCTTATAGAAAAAAAATCAGAATGTTGGTGACTCCTATGGGTGTACAGGGCACGATGCAGGAAAGGAGCTCACCAGCTAAAGCAATGGTATTGGCCACGCTCTCTAAGTGACGTTCACAGATATTCCTTTTATTATTATGCTTCATCATTACCCATATGATAGTCACATTCTTTGCCTACATCAAGTATTACACAATAATAATAAAAGGGAAAATCAGGTGACCAGGCTTTTCTGAGAACACAGGAACAAGACTCTTGCAGTTACTCACGATGCGCCTGTGCTCACGGGCTTGCCAACATGTAGTGTTAGAGGTGGATGGGACGGAGGTCATCTAGGTCCATCACTAACCTCACAGGTTAGGCGACTGGGGCTCAGTGACCATCGGCTACTGTTCTGTGATCATCTGGAGCAAAATCCAGTTATCCCAACACTCCTTCCCATGGGCCAAGTTCTCAGGCCATACCCTTCAGGCTGGTGGACAATAGAAACAGAAAGAAAACTCCAATCTTCTTTATCTTTGTGACTCCGAGACACAAAGATACAAAATGTTTGTAAACTCTTTATTATGGAATTCTCGATGGATTATCCACAAGGTGCCTCCAAAGTGGTAAAAAGTACTTTTCTCTGCTGGTTCTATGGCCTTGAACCAACAAAATGATTCCTGGAAGCAAAACAGAAGAAACCACCAGTCGTGTCATTAACGGGCATTCCCAGAACCCACCACACACGTGGGCACGTGGGAGGCGCCATCTGAGGGGAGGCGACCCCTGCACTGGCCGTGGATGTCTTTTCCAGCTGGGCCCGGCAGGCCAGCCTCGCGTGACTGACTCCTTTAGCTTAAGGTGTAAAATTCAGAAGGAGGGAGCCAAACCCTATGAATACCTCTTTGTTGCCTCCGAGGCGAGGAGTTGCCAGGATCTGTGGTTTGGCTGTGGAATGAGCAGTGAAAGCACTTTCTCTTCCATTATATCTGCATAACAGGCTGGCTGATCCCACGGAGTCAGTAAGGTCCCGGCAAGGCAAGCCGTTTCCGTCTTACTTCACTAATGGCTTCCCTGAACTTCTGTGCTTCTGTGTGGTGAAAGTCCCCTCAGCCATCATTATTCTCCCCACCCCCCTTGGTTTTCCCAGAGGGCTGAGCTGGGGTCCTCATCCGTGGGGAATTTGCAGCCAGCCTTCTGCACCTTCTTCTGGGAGAGTGCTCAGCAACAGCTTTTGAAGCAGATGGTGGACCTGGCATCCCAGAGAGATACTAGGACCCAAGGTCCCTCAACGTGCCCAGGTTTTCCCAGCTGCAGTTAACAATGGCCAGGATCTCCGATGTCACCTCAGCTCTCTGCAGTGCACTGTGTTCACAGACCAAGAAGTTCAAGTCCTCCCTTCAGAGACTTAATATACGAGTATCTACCTTTCACTCAAATCTTTTATATCCCTCAATAAAATTTCTTGTTTTCTTTACCAAATCTTAGACATTTCTCAATAACGATATTATAGGTATATTCCAGCAATCTAAAAAACAAGACGAGGGGCTGCTCCTGCACTGAGACGCCTGCTGGCTGCTGGGAGTCCTTGTGATGACTCTAACAGGATGGCACCATTCGTTTTCTGAAAACAAACCACTTCTCTCCCACGAGGAAGCACTGCCTTCCTGCAGGCTATGGGAAGATCAGGTGCTCGTTTCTAACCCCTGGTTTGTGCAGGTCTTCCCCAAGGGTCTGTAGAGAGGGCACTGCTCACCCTAGTGGGAGCCATAGTTCCCCACAAGTGAAGTGAAGTATTACAATTCTACCTTAAGACTAATAACAAATGTACTATAGATACCTTATTTAAAGACAGTTATGTAGTGCTTACCTGAAGGTAGACTATTAGAGCTTCTGTCAGCACCAGAAACTGATGGCAACCAAAAAACAATAATAATACAAGCTCATATTTATTGAACACATAGTCCATGCCAGGCACTGTATTAAGGCTTTCACATGAATTGTCTCATTTATTCTTCATCCAGGTAATATTACTCATCCCTTTCTATCAAAAAGAAAAAAAAAAATCAATGTTAGCAAGTTTTAGTAACTTTGCTGAGGTTACATAGCTTTTTGGTGGCAGAGCTGGGATTCAAACTCAAAATATCAAAAGACTTCTTACTCCCAAGAAGCTTTCAAACAATCATGAAAAATAAAACATATTCACAAATAGGACATAGTCACAGAAAAAAACAAATCAAATTCACAAATTTACAAAGAAGCAAAGTAATAGAAGGTATATTATGAATAATAATCTTTTAAGTGGTGATAAAATACACGGAATTTTCCAGGACTGGAAGTACCTTGTAAATCAATGGACTGTTTTATATTCAAGTAATACTATCCTGACTTTTTGCTTATTTGATTTAGGTACAATTTGAAAACTATAAAATTTTGATATTCATTTAATTTTTTTTCTCAGCACTTATATCCATGAGGAATAACTCTGCATAGTAGAAATATTTAATATACAACACACATTGAATAGTATCCTGAATATATATTTGTAAGACAAGATTTACGAAAGACCAATCTTCAGTTAATAGATCACTTGCCTCAAAATGCTAGCTGCTTACACCTGAATATTTCAAACAGGAGAGCTGCAGATTGATTCTGTATTCTCTAGAAAATGCTTAAATTTTGTGTTTCTGTTATGATGACAATCTAAAAGAAATTAAACAAGCCTGGATTATTCAGATAACCACCTCCTGGTGATTATGTCCATATTTGCTTAGGTCTCGGTTCTACAGTTCAATAGATTCATTCAATGCCCACTATTAATATTTTTATCACCGTTTTTCCTGCCATCTTGCAATTGAATGTACTTTTTTTTTTTTTTTTTTTACCTAGTAGATTCCTTAAGGAGGACTAACTAGAACTACATTCCCTGAATTCTTGCATGTTCAAAACAGTAAGTTGTCTTTACAATTGAAAAAAAAATGTCTGGATAAAAAAAAAAAATCTGTAGACTATATTTTTTTCCAGGAGTTTAGAGTTATATTGTTCCACTGTTTTCTAGCACTAAGTGTTGCTGTGGAGAAATCTAAGGTCATCCTGATTTATTCCTTAGATGTGAATTGATCTTATTGCCTGAATGATTAAACACAACAAAGACTGTATAGTAACATATTTTAAAAAGCAATTTTTAAAAATAATAAAATGAGAGACATTTCTTGTATCAATTTTTAAAGCTTTTTAGACTAGATCACAAAACAAAACAACACCCAATTCTATAACATATATAGGAACATAACTAAAATTTTAAAGTATTCAAGAAGGTTAAATATAAAGGCATGTGAAAATACCAAACAGAAAGAAATTGTAGGTTCTGATTATTAACTTTAGACAATATTTAAAAGTATCTTTATATATATTTGAAGTACAGAATATTTATTAGGATCTGTCTACATGTGGACCATTTATTTTAGTCAATTTTCTCTGGGACACAGATTACCTTTTTATTAAGTACATTCAAGTCATTTATTTAAGGGAAGTTTTATTAAACTATGTCAATAAGTTTCTTGACTATCCTATTAATTTGATGACTTGTCTCTTGGTCCTTCATATATGTATAAGTTGAATCTCCTTTCCCTGTCTTCCAATCTTACCATTTCCTCTCAACTATTTTTTTAATTATCAAGCTTAAAAATAAAATGTGTTACCTTATGTTTTGTTTTAAAATTATTTTATTTTTACTTTTTAAATGCTTGCTCTTTTTAAAATAAACATGTCTTCTTTGTGTACTTCACATACTTACGACGATACTACAGATAATGAGACTATTTGTTTAAATCATTACATCATTTCATAGGACAAAACTCATTTTCACAAAAAATAAAAAAGAGTCTTTTCTCAGTCACATAGATTGGCAGTGCCTCTTAATCTTTGAAGGCCTTTCTTTTCTTGTCATTCTGCTCAGATCTTTTCACGTGTATCCTCTCTATTCATCAGTGCCTATGTTCCTTCATGTTCCTTCAATGTAGCCCAAGTTTCAACCATATGGGTTTTGGCTTTTTTTAAATTCTGGGCTTTGTGCTTCTTGGAGATGATAGATGTTTGGCAGCTTTCTCTAGTTCTTCTAATATAACTAGCCTATAATATAGACTCTATATAGCTATTTTATCTTCCCTTGAATCTCGTTTGGTAATTCATATTGTGCCTGCTTACATTTCAGCACCTTTTGTTATTGCAATGTACCTTCCCTGATCTTCTGTATCTCTGCTTTGGGCTCAATTTGATTATTTTTAAATTTGTTCCAAGCCATTTTGTCATAATTTTTTAAAACAAGCTTTAGTTTTTTAGAGAAGTTTTAGGCCCATGGACAATCGAGAGAAAAGTACAAAGGGTTCCCATATGCTCACTACCCCCCCAACACACAGCCTCCCCAACTATCAACACCCCAAACCAGAAGGTTACATTTATTGCAATTAATGAACCTACAGTGACACATCATTATTTCTAAAAGTTCATATTAGGGTTGACATTTCTACAGGTTTTGATGAATGATGACATATATCTACCATTATAGTATCATGCAGAACCGTTTCACTGCACTAAACGTTTTCTGTGCTCCACCTATCACCCTTCTCTTCCCACCCCCTGCCCAACCCCCATGCAGCCCTGGCAATCACTGGTTTTTTTACTGTCTCCATAGTTTTGCCTTTCCCAGATGTCATGACTTGGAATCATGCAGTATGTAGCCTTTTCCAGACTGGCTTCTATTACTCAGTAATAATACACATATAAGGTTCTTCCATGTCTTTTCCCGGCTTAATAGTCCATTAGCACTGAATAATATTCCATTGTCTGAATGCACCACAACTTATGTAACCATTCACCTACTGAAGGACAGCTTGGCTACTTCCAAATGTTGGCAATTATGAGGAAGCTGCTATCAACATCAGTGACGGATTTTTGTGCAGACGTAAGTTTTCAATTTGTTCGTGTTAATACCAAGGAGTGCAACTGCTTGATTGCACTGTAAGAATAGATTTAGTTTTGTAGGTAAGAAATTGCCAAACGGTACCCCCTTTGCATTTCCATCAGTGAGGAAGAACAGAGTTCCTGTTGTCCCGCTGCCAGTGTTCTAAATGTGGGCTATTCTAACAGATGCGTAGTGGCATCTTACTGCTGTTTACTGTGCTAAGTTTTGACAGCTAGGCTGCAACATTTTTTGGAGGTAGTGCTTCATTTGGTATTTGTTTTTCTTGTTCTTTTCCTTCTTTCTTCATGTAACATCTTTATAAATTGCAAAATCATGTAGTGGTTCCTTTTTTATTACTTTTCATAGAAACAAGTTGTCTTTTTCTAATCAGCTTTTTGCTTTCTGATTCCTGTCACGTCTCTGTGTTAGTCAACCACTGAGGCTGAGAATGATGACACAGAGGGAAAGGGAAAGCTATGACAACTCATAACCCCTTTCCTTTCAGTCCTTCCTTACTCACCAGGAAGCCAAAGGTAGAGAGTGTAGGTAGAATGTGTGCATATCAGTAAGTAAAATGAATAGTTGTGTGCAGTATTTCCACTGTTCAGATAAAAACAAAATATGTGTGCATGCGCACACTACAGAATATGAATTGTATAATTTTAAAGATTATGTATATAACTTAAATGCTCTTACATGTAATCATTTAAAGCTGGCATTGCACAATATAAAAATGAATGGTGAAATTCATGTTAATTAATATTAAATATTAACTTTTTTTACTTAGAATATTAAATAGCAAATTTAAAAAATCAAGTCAAGAGAGAGAGAGGCCACAGGCAAAAGGAATAAGCCTTATTTTAGGAATTTTCATAGCACTTTTTCCTTAATTTTTGAACAAGGGCCTTGCACTTTCATTTTGGGCCCAACAAATTAGGTAGCCAGCCCTACACAGGAGATCAGCACTGAAAAGACGTTAAAGATTATCTAGCTCAATCTCTTCACCAGACAAGGAAAATGGGTCCCAGAGAGGTAAAGTGACATCTTATTTAAGAAATTAAAAGTGAAGAGCAGGATAGATGAAACTTTCTCAATCTTCAGACCTTGAGGAATGCACTGGGATCTCACTGAAACGCACTCAGTCCACAGAGACCCACACTTCTTCAACCTGATTCTGTACAGGTTTTCAAGCACTCACGCCCTCCCACGATGATCCTAGGGTTTCCAGGGCCAATCTGATCTCCAGGGTTTGGGGGCAGTAGAGTCAAGCTCCCAGCATTCTTTGCAGCTGCTGCATATTTTGGCCCCATTCCCACCTTCCTAGATTCCCCAGCTAGGCATCACTCCCACACATTCAGCAGTCACACAAGAGACTACACCAGCACTGTGGCCAGGGGACTTTCAATGGGCATGTGCTCCATTCTCGAGAACATTTGGCTTCTAATAAATCCACAGAGCCTTTAAAAGTTTGGGAAATGCATTGTCAGAGGTGGGTCTGGGGGAGAACAGAGAGCTCTGAATGAATTGTCCTAAATTTGCCTTCTTTGGACAAATTTCTTCCTTCCCATGAAGATAATATGAAAGGGTAAAAGAAGAAAATGTTAGAACTGAATTGGGAAACAGGTGATGTCTTTTTTTACTGCTCTGCTAAAATCCTTGTTTTGAGGCTTAGAAATGTTGATTTTAAAAGATTTAACAATTTTTCCAAGGCCACTGACTGAATAACACATAGAACAAGAGTCTTTTAGCAGATGTCATGTCATCTGATATTCTAGCCAGCTCCACACACACACTTTATTTTCACTTCTTCAGGGAATAAGAAAAAATCGGGTACTTTTTCTCGAATTACAGTGAGATAATTTTACCCTCCCCAAAGCATTCTCAAAACACAGCAAAGCAATGTTCAAAAGGACACCATGTACCATTTCATGATTTTGAACTCTACCCTGCCTTCCCTCCATCTACATTAAGACCCTAGAAGGACATTTCCTTCAAACAGTATGTTTTCTGGGACTTCCTCGTGCTGCCAGAGAAGTATTTCTTTCCCAATGAAACCATTTTGGCACAGGCCATAGCTAGCTGTGGAATGGTAAAGGGGCTTGGGACCGTGGTTGTGGAGTGGTGGGAGAAGGACCTCCCACCTGGGGACCACTACGTCCTCTTTCTGGCTGCTCGAGCTCTCTTGGGGAACGTCCTTTCCAGCCACCTCGAGCCTCAGGTTTTACAGGAAAAGACCAGAGCCTCTGGCTTCCCAGCTGTGGGGGCGGCTTCAGGCTCTGCCCCCTGACCCTGCAGCCACGGCCGGACCCCACCCGTCACACACAGCACTCCAGCAGATGCTTCCCATTGGTTGGCTTCTCTTTCCACGGGCTACTTTTAGCGTCTCATTTGCTTCCTGAGATTTCTCGCCAGGACTCAGACTTTGGTCCTCCTGCCCCGTTCTCCTCCTGCTCCTGCAAGAACCAGTTGAAACGCACCAGTCCAGGCCCTCCCCATCACTCGGGGGCCCATCCCGGAGCACTGAAGTAAGCCCTGGATCCTAGCACGGTATCTTGCTCTTGTAATTGCTTCTCCTGCTGAACTAGAACTCGGAGACACGACTTCCTTTCTGTGCTTCCCCCTCCCACCCAAGGCCTCCTGCACACACTAGGTGCCCCGTGCCAGTTGGCTGTATAAATAAAAAGTCCTTCGCCGTAAGCACAGCATTCTTTGCCAACCTACCTGCACAAAGACTCAGTAAGTGTATCTGGTGGTAGCTTTGATTTCAGTTGCAGAAATGCCTTCCAGTTGTGTTCTCAGAACCCACTTCCTCCTTCACTGCAAAGGTCTTCGGGAGGTTGTGACACTGGTGAGATCTAAAACGTCACCTGGGCTGCTTTGCACAGTTGTAGGGCACGAGGGGCTGTGGTGGAGCTTTGAACAAATCCTGGGATTGTTTATGACTGAAAATCAGACTCTGAGAGCCTGTAGAGCCATGAAAGAGCTTATTATTCTCCACCTCCACGTGCTTTCCCTCTGTCCTCTCGCCATGCCCTCTGGCCTGACACCCTGCCATGCTCACAGCAGGCTCTCAGGCCTCAGAGCACCTGTGCTTGGCAAGCAGCCGCCTTCACGCGGGTTCCTGCCAGGCGTCACGAGTCCCAGACCACCCTGCTCGCCACATATGCCCTTCTGATGGAGCATCAAAGCATTAGCATGGCCAGCCGAGGTGGACACTGGACATGACTGACGGCCCTGGCCCCGGCTCATCTCAGCAGGGGCCGACAGAAGTCAGGAGAAGGAATGGAGGCCGCTGTGCATGCCTTGGTGGAAGCTGAGCCCTGTTTCCAGCCCACAGGACCACCTCCTTCCTTTTACCTGCCCCCTGCCCACATTCCTGGCCTGAGCCTGCCCCTCCTCAAGTATAACACGTTCTCAGGCCTCCAATGGCACAAGCTGAAGCCAGGTGACTAACAAAGAGGAATAACAAAGAGCATTAGAGCTGGAGAGCCTGGAAAAGATCGTCCAAGCTAGTAAATGTAAAACTATTTTTGTTGTGCAGCCCTTTCCTCAAAAGAACCTCACCAGAACACCCCATGAGCAAAAGCGATAAAACCCAGAAAGAGCAGTCCACATCTGTGCTCTGTGGTTTCGCTTCTGCTGGGCCAAGGTGTTCCATTTACTTTCCTTCCTTAGCTCCCTTCCGTTCCAGAAGCACCTGACGTCGCAGGGCCCAGCCAGGGTGTGCCGTCAGGCAGCCTTCTCTTGCCCATCCGGGAATCGTGTTTATGAAATCCTGCAGGAGACAGGCATATTGACGAATGCCTTAGTGGGAATATTCTTTCTTGCAGTTGGTAGAAGTTCAATACAAAGAAGCTTAATTAAAATGGCTTTATTTAAAGGATACTGGAGTATCCACACATAGATCTGGTCTCCCAGTGTCTAGAATTGGGCCTCGGTGCCATGAAGACCCCTCTCTTTCTGTCTCTCCTCTCTCCTTACCTCCACTTGACTGTATTCTCTCTGATGGAGATGAATTTTCTCTGTCTGACTGAAAACATAGCCTCAGGAACCCTAGATTTCCACCAATCTTTCCAGTCTCCCTCAGTTAATATGCTTTCAACACTAGCTCTTAAAACCATCTTTGGAAAGTCTTCTGTCATTGGCCCACATTCTGTCATGTGCCCATCCCTGAACCAATCACTGTAGCCCAAAAGATGAACCCATGGCCAACAGCACAAAGTTCTGGTATTGGCAGCCCCTCAGAACCACAAGGATGGGAGAGGTAGTGCCCCAAAGAAAGAGGGGCTCTTGTTAGATTAAGGTTAATGAGCAGCACAGGGTCTTAACAGTTTGACAAAGACTATCTTGGAAACAATGCCCTCACCAAGTGGAGTGATCCTCTTGAGTTCACTGTCAGCATTAGAGGCTGGACAAGGAGAACCTTGCAGAGCCCCTCCGACCACCCGCAGAAGGAGCCATCTACACCCCCTCCACACTCAACCGGAGCTGAACCCATACGTTAGCTAGGAGCATGTGTGTTGCTTTTCCTTTTAAACTTAATTCTACTTGAAAGGCCTCTTCATTATCTTGTGCATGTGAGCAAGGAGGGTGTGTTGGTTCAGTGGTGCAATAAATAACCTCTCATTATGAGAAATGTGATGCCTCAGTCCACTAAGCCATTTGGTAACCATAATCTGACATTACAGAAGCTTTTCTTATGAGACCAGAGATATCTGAGCCACTTCCCTTTTCAAACAACTTCAGCTAATGGCCTTCCCTGCTATTAGTGGAATGAGTCCAAGCTATCTTTGATTTGTGGTCCCTTGATTGGATCCTGAAAGGGGAGGCTCAGCTTTGCGAGGAGGAATAATTGCCTGGGAACATTGCAGAGTGATACAATTCCTGTGGAGCTCGAGGGACCACAAATTTGGAGAAACTTAACTCCTCTGGAGCGATGAAAGTATTTGTAAAGGCCTCTCACTCCCATGCTGACCCCCTCCTCACTCTGACAGCTCACTTCAGCCTTCTCTGTCCCTCCGATTTTCCTGACGCTGGGAATGTTTTCTTAGAAAGGAGGGGGCTGGCCTTCTCAGATCCTACTGCACAAAGCCGGAAGCCATTTAGAACTTGATCCAGCTGCACAGCCTGGCCAACAAGTCAAACCACCATCCCTTAGACAAAATGTAGGAGAGCCCCTGAAACTCTGCCTGTGGGCTTCACAGGGGCTCCGGCCTCTACAGAGAATGGGAGGGCAACAATGTGTGTATGGCCATTAAATAGACCTGCTCTTACTAATAGGAAGAGAGACACCATGGTGTGTAGTGACCACCTGTGTGCTTCTGGGCTACCCTGCAGCGTCTTTGGCACCACTGGATCTAAAAGAGCACGACAGTGTTCATCATTACTCAGCGAGCCCCACCGGGCGGGAGAAAGACCCCCAGTGGGACAGCGTTTGTTGTGACCTTGGGAACCTGCCTTCATTCTCAGAACCCTAACAATCAAAGGTTATCTCAAGCTTAGAAGGGACGTTTTCTTTTTAATAAACTTTTGACAGGGGAATAATTTTAGATTTACAGAAAAGTTGCCAATAGAGTACAGCGTTCCCATACACCCTTCACTTGGTTCCTACTAATGTTAAAGTCTTTCATAACCACGCTGTGTTTGTCACAAGTAGGAATGTCACATCTGTGCAGTACCAACACTAAACTCCAGACAGAATCCAGATTTCACCAATCTGCCCCCTAATGCTCCAGGATCCCACATGGCATTTGCTCGCCATGTCTCCGTAGTCTCCTCTGATCTGTCTTTCAGTCTTCCCGTTTTTATCATGACCTTGACACTCCTGAAGAGTGATGGTTGGGCATTTCATAGACTGTCCCTCGATCTGGGTTGTCTGATGTTGTCTCAGACTAGACCGAGGTTCTAAGCTTTGAGGAAGAATAATACCCTGCAGTGAAGTGCGTGGGAGGGATATTTTAGAAGAACCAGTAGCTCAGAAGTTACACACTGACCCACCTTCAAACCAAATCATGCTTTGTTTGTTCCATCCGTATTCTCAAGAAATTGTGTGCCACTTTAGTCCTGAATTTTTTCCATTCAGATTTCCAGCTGCTCTCAAAAAGTAGAAAGAGCTGGTGGCTGCAGGCCTCTGTGGCAGTCAGAGGCAGGCACAGGGGGGAGTGATGGCCCTCCGGTGAATGTGTCCTCATTGGGTCCCACCAGTCCTGTCGCCCTCTGGGGACCAGCGTCATCGTGTCCACGGTGTTGATTTTCTTACAGTAAAGTGGTGTCATATGTATCTCTATCACAACAGAAATGAACCCAGATGGCCTCATACTTCAAGAGAAAGAAAGTAAGAGCAAAAGTGGGGTGAGCTGACTCTCCAGGAAACCGTATCGATCCTAAGAACAGGAAAGGGTGTGAATGCACACTCCGAAGCGGCATGTGGTTCTCCGTGATTATCGTTCACATGACAGTCCTCATTGCTTATTTGTCAGCAGAAAGGAAGGTCGTGGGTCAAGAGGGAAGCCAATTATAAGGAAAGAGGGTGGTGAAGGGATAGGATGGTGAAACCTTCACTTGCCCTGACTCCCTTCCAAGATCCTTCTTCAGGCAAATTTATGTCACTCCCCAGGGATGACCCTGTCACCTACCTGGACACAACCATCCAGTAGGGTCTGCACAGACGGGCAGGAATTTCCAATACTGGTATTTCCACCTTGGAAGAGGACCTGTGCGCAGAGAAAGGGACTCCCACATCTCTCGTATCCGCCCTAACATGCGGGCCCAGGCACAGTGAGGGTCTGATTTCTCCTCTGTGCCCCACGCTTGCTGTCTGTAAGTCAGACATCTCCTGTCATGTCACATGAGCTAGATTTCTGAGTTCCAACCTCCCCCACCCCAGGCCAAGTGATGACAGGTTCCCTACCTCCTCCTCATCATCATTCTCCTCCCCTTTCCCATCCCACCCATCACCCCAGTTTTGAAGGCTTTAGGATCTGCAGAATGTGACCCCACTAGGGGTTGAGGTGATGACAAAGCCAAGTCTCCAAGCACCCCATTAGTATGATGAGTCCTACCCAATGCATTACAAGAGCAAACCTGGTGGTGGGGGGTGCCTTAGGTGGAAGGAGCAAGCACTGGACCAGGAATCATAGGTTCTGGATCCGGTCTTGATTCCAGTGTTGTGCTGTGTCAGGCAAAGCACCTAACCTCTCTGAGCCTGAGCTATCTCAGCTCTCAAATCAGGTGCCTTGCCAACCTCCTGATTTCTGTGATGTGCAAAGAGGAGCAAGCCACTAAATAAGCTTTCTGACTTGTTCTCTTCCCTCTCAAGCCTGAGTTAAATTTGTTCCTATATGTCCATAGCACTTTGCACTTCCATCACATGCCCTGCTTATTTGTTAACCTTGTACCCCTACTCCCAATAGAATTGCTTCAAGGACAGCCTACTCATATTGGAACGTGGGGCCTAAGACAGTGATGCCTATTCCAGTACTCAGTATAAGGTATGTCAACAAATACTTGTAGCATGAACAAGTTAATCAAGCAAGAAGATAACACAGTGCATGTAAAAGCGCTTTGTAAACTATTCAGGCTTCATCTAAACGTGAAGGGCTAACATTGGTACCTGGCTAGTTTGGGGGTAGCTGACCAACCTAACCAGCCATCCTCTCACAGCCAATACCGATTGCCTGACTCGGCCTCTGGTCAAAGCTGATTGGACCAGAGCTTGACACCTGATTTAAATCTGTCAATCTATTGGCTGGTAAGCTGCCAATCAAACTCTGCCAGTCTTGAAACTGTCACGGAAAGTTTTTAAAAATCATGAGATGAACACTTCATGAGATGAAATGCTATGCAGAGCCATGAGTGGGGCAGCCACACTGGTCCAGCAAAAGCCCTGAAGCCACCAAAGAGAGAGAGGAGTTGGAGAAATGGAGATGAGAGAGACCATCCGGGCCTCAGAATTAGGGCGCTGTCAGTCCCCAACACTCTAGGTGCCTTTCCGGTCCGGCTGCACTCTGTGTCTTGTGCTTGGATGTCTGAGAGAGTTTCCCTTGACGCCGTGGAGTCAATAAGCTGGGGGTGGGGTGGAAGTTGGAATACCTGTTTCATACACCCAAAGAATCTTTCATTCCGGCACCGAGCAAACAAGACAGTCTCTTATTAACAAGTACAAACTTACCTACAGGGAGAAGGAAAAGAACACCCTGAGGGCTGAGGCATGAGCATTTATCTGATGGGTCCCAGGGCGTTCCTGCAGTCCAGGGCAGACACTCAATCCCATAGTTCATGATGGGAATGATAACTCCCTGAGGAGACTCGAGGAGACTTCTCTCAGATGGGCAGAAGAGGCTGAGCCATAAACCAAAAACACATTCCAAAGAAAAAACAAAGCTTCAGCCTGGCATGTTAGTGCTGGAGCTGAGGGCCAAGAGTTAATGGCCAGACCAAGAGCCTCCCAGGACCCTCTGCAGAGATTGGCTGACTCTGAAGGGCCAGCAATCCACCAAGCTCACAATAGGCAAAAGTGCAAGCAAATCCCATGAGTCAAGTGACAAAACCAGGAGAAGGAGGTATAGCCAGCTTTGGATCTGGCCAGTGGGATGCTGATAAGAGCGACTCCTCATCCAGGAACTATAACTCGAATGGTGTTGGTCCTAACGTTACAAAACACTGCGGGACTTGTGTTTCCTGTAATTTGCCTGCCTCCGAGGAGCTAATGTTTATTAATTTTCCTCTGTAAGAGGCAGAATTACCAATTTGCTTGGCCAGTATTGAAAAGTTCTCAGGTTTCTAGAAGAAGCTTGAACCAAAAGAATTGAAACAGGCGTGTCTACATTGAGAGTGCTATAATCGCCTTCACAAACATCCAAAATCTTATTCCTTTTAAATTCCTCAGAAGTTGAAAATATCAAAAGACAATGAGCATTTATTGAATACCTGAACATGTGTCCAGCACTGAGCTAGGCCCAGCAGTGAATTTAATCCTTGCAGGACCCCCCAAAATTAGTATACTTATTTCACTGAAGAGAAACTGAAATGGAAAGAAATGGAATAGCTTGCCCACGGTCCCACAGCTAAGAGAGCCCAGTGGATTCTGGCCCATGTCAGCCTGTCTCAGGTTTCTGATCCTCCTGTAACACACACGGCCCGTGACAGGTTTGCCCTGAGACCTCAGGAGGTAAAGAAGACTCCCACTGCTGGCCCACCAGCTCTACGTGATAGCCACAGGGCAGGAATGAGAGGAAACCTCAAAACCCCAAAGTGTTATTAATATTATCCTTTTATTAATATGTCACTTTCAGATTCATAACCTTAATCCATCTGGAATTTATTTTTGAGTCAGCTGTGAATTAGAGGTGTAGCTTTATTTTTGTCTTAATAGACACCCATTGCATACCAGTACAATAAAATTTTTAGAAGCCCCCTTTCCCCACTGAATTGAAAATCTCATCTTTACCATTCATTGCGGTTCCCCTCCTCTTGGGTGGACTTCGGACTCTCTTCGTCTTTCCACTGATCCATTCCAGCACGAGTTCCCTCCCATTGATGCTTGTACGGTTAAGTTTTGCTACCTGGTAAAGCAAGTCTCCCTTCTTCACCCCTCTCAGATATTTATTCTTCCAACATCTTTTCCCTCCATCCACCCAAAATAAGCATTTTTATTCCAGTTTAATTGTATGAAATGTGTATGTTACATCGATTATTAATGAGGGCTGACATGGTAAATTAAATACGATCTTGTGTAAACATAGTATGTACCTGCATGTATTCAATCTTGCCTTCTGTCCCTTAACACAACTTTATAGTTGTCTGGGGAGTTCCCTGGTGGTGTAGTGACTAAGGCTTTGGCGCTGTCAATGCTGTGGCCTGGGTTCGATTCCCAGCCAGGGAACCACCCACATTAAAAAAAAAAAAAAAAATTAACTACCCTTTCTTCTCCCACGAAGAAATGCAAATGGCCAGCAGACATATGAAAAACTGCTCATCCTCATTAGCTATCAGGGACATGCAAATCAGAACCACAATGAGATCCCACCTCACACCTGTGAGAATGGCTGTTATCCACAAGACAAGGAATAACAAGTGCTGGAGAGGATGTGGAGAGAAAGGAACTCTGGTACACTGCTGGTGGGAGTGCAAACTGGCACAACCACTGTGGAAGGCAGTGTGGAGGTTCCTCAGAAAATTGGGAATGGAGCTACCATTTGACCCAGCAATCCCCCTTCTGGGGATCTACCCAAAGAACTTGAAAACCTTTGTCCGCAAAGACTTATGTACCCCAATGTTCCTTGCAGCGCCGTTCACAGTGGCCAAAACATGGAAACAACCAAAGTGCCCTGCGACAGATGACTGGATAAAGAAGCTGTGGTACATATACACGATGGAATATTACTCAGCTGTAAGAAAAGATGAAATATTGCCATTTGCAACAACATGGATGGACCTGGAGATCATCATGCTTAGTGAAATAAGCCAGACAGAAAAAACAAAGAACTGCATGACCTCACTCATATGTGGAATATAAAACTGAAAGCAAAAAAAAAAAAGAAATGAACAAACAAATAACCCATGGACACAATCAATAGTTTAACGTTTATTTGGGGACGAGTGGGGAGGGGAGGGGAGAAAGG